>JAJKFL010000010.1:13584084-13830667 GCA_021186555.1 Reticulitermes speratus
AAAAACCGTCAATCACAATTATGTTTATACTATTTTTATTGCTACATGTTTTGGCTTAATGGAAATTTGGTACTTATGCAAAAAAATAAACAGATGAAATATAGCCTCATAGGGGAGATAAATAAATTGACTATACCATCGTAAAATAGTAAGGAGACAACATTTCACTACTATGTCAAGCAGGTACTGTGGGATGTCATACAATGTTTATTGAATAGTAATAATTATATTTATACTTACATTATATTAAATAATTTACACTTTAATAATCCTTGCATATATTCCAGTTTGCGGTATAAATTTCACTAATTAGCAGGATGAGTTATGTAGAACAGGAAAGACTACATGGTTTACCATACCTCTCCAACTGCAATCAAAAATACAAAACTAAAACTAAAATACAAGGACAACCCTTTTATTTTTATGCATATTTTATATATACCTTAGTAAACAATTGGACTTGAACTTAATAAGATTTTTTAATTAGATCTTATTCCCCTCGAGGCCTATTTTACCACTGAAGAATTCCCATTTCACACTTGAAGTACTGAACAACATTTTTGATGTAATATTATGTATTATATTTTAGTATGCACTCTTGACTTTTATTCAGTTTCGGCTTATACAGCCTAACAATTGCACATACAGCAGAGATAGTAGCAAGAATGCTTAGAAGAAGAATTGAAAGGAAAATTGAGGATGAATTTGGAGATCAGTTTGGATTTAGAAGAGGAAAGGGAACTGGGGCTGAATTGGTATGCCGAGAATAATATCAGAACGAACTTTGGACACAGATGAGGAATTGTGTGATTGCTTCATTAAGAGGCAGAAGGTATTTCACCATGTAAACTGGACCAAATGAATGCAGATCCTAAAGGCAACTGGTATCGACTAGCAAGATAGAAGATTGAGCATCAAATTGTATATGGATCAAAGTGTTAAAGTGTGACTGGACCAAAGGGAGACAAGAAGTGTGAAGATTGGAAGAGTATTTAGACAAGGATGCCATTTGTCACTGATTGTATTCAACTTGTACAGCAAGTACCCTACCAAGGAAGCTCTTGAAGGATGTGGATTCTTCAAAATAGGGTGACATGTAATTCGCACTGTTGTAGCACAGTACCTCTGTTGGGATTTGAACCCCAGATCATCCAAGTAGCAACCTAGTCACTATGCTAATCCTGCTATCCCAGCTCCCTTATATCAAGCGTGTCTGTTCTTATAGGCCGAGTCCCAGAACTTTGTTGTTGGACTTCATATTTAAACCATTCCACACACTTGTGTAAGTTGGTTACTTAATATGGCAGTCATGCTTATTTTGTTATGCATTTTCTGGTTTTTATGTAACAGTTTGATGAAGTGTGGTGTGTGAGACATAAAAATGCTGCATTTGGAGGCAAAGTGGGATTGACATGCTTTTCCCCCTACTCCCACTTCATATTCAGGGGATATCTTTTTTGAATCTTGGCTTGACTGATTTTTCATACTTTCCTATAGTACCCTTAGGAACATACAGGAAGAAGTGGATGTGTTTACCAATTAATGTATGTGTATTGATCTGCAAATCTTATTTAATTGCTTTTTAACTCATGTATTTTATGTATCATTCAGTTAACCAAGAAACAGGAAAAGATATTCAGGAAGATCTGCTTCTTAATTGCTTGTTCTCCATAAAGTTTTGTGTTCCATTTGTAGTACTTTCTCATGTCATCATATTGTCCATATATAATGATTTCAGGTGACATTCCTTGAAGAGGAAAAAGTGGTTGAGTTGCCAGCTGGTGGCAGCAGTGGGCGGCAGTTGGTACCAGGTCTCCTGCTTATGGCAGATAACACTGCAGGGAACTATGTACACACACCTACCAAAAACTCAGGTAAGGCAAAACTGAGTAGTATTGTGCCATTTTTGTTTGTAGCAAATGAATTCTTGTACGGTTATTCGGTGACCTTCCTAACTGGCTAAGAGAAATAATGTTTCTGACATGCAAACACCCATGTGTGGATTATGAAAATTGTTCTGAGTGTGTTATATCGGTAACACAAACAAAAGATTCATGTCTGTACAGTTTTAAAACTATATGCCAATATGAAATTGAAAAATTTCTGCTTTATTTTTGCATACATACAAATTTATGCAACTTTTTAATCTTTTATTTTTATGCTGTAGTGTATTAGTGATCATCGTGTGGTACATATGTCATATATGGCACATATTGACCCTAAAAGTGACACATGAATAATATTCAAGACAAAACAGAATTTGGTTTTATGGGTCAAATTGAAAGGGTTGGCACATACTTTTTTGCTTTATTTAGGGAAGTATACTTGTAATGTAAGAATTATAATTTTGCCCAGTACACCACTTCATAGTAAGCTGAATTAAAGAAGGCATAAAGAAGCATGAAATTGAGGTTTCACTGTATTATGGACTTACAGATTGCTTGACGTGAAGCTGAAAAATGTACCGATAATCATACACTTGATTCAGTGGCACATCATATTTTGGCCTGCTGAAAGCGGTGTATGGTAAGGATGAGATTAACCACCTCTGATATAGCATATTGTATTCCTAATAATATTTCTTACCAAGTTTGTGTGAAGCAAGATTTGACTTTCTCATGGTGGTGACTATGAACTTATCATATTCAAGGCTGTGATGACATGTAGCCTAGTGTAGGTTTACCACTGTTAGAAAAGCATAGTGCCTTGTCACTCTGAAGATGGAGGCAGTATGTTCTTTTGTGACATCAGTAAGTTTCTACCAGAATACATGCATTACTTCCCAGGAGACAGTAATGTTGTAGTTTGTGAGAAGTTTGCTGTTGAACCTTAGCCACTATATAAAAGCAAGTAGATTCTAAACTAGGTGAATTCAGCTGTTCATTTTAGTTTCTGACCCATGCTGTTATGTGAATGTTAACAGGAGTTAATTTACAAACAACTGCTGCAATAGCAAAGGAGTTACTGAAGAGTGGCAACTCCCCAACAGCTGAAGCACTTGCCAAGGCAGCTGCGTCTGTTGTGACTCACAAGAATTCAGCAGCAACACCGAGCATGGCCAAACCTTTGCTCCAGCAGCAGCAGCAGTCCTCACAGACGCAAAGCAGTCAGGTGGTGCGACCTAAGGATCAGCTGCTCTATTTGGCCCAGCTGCTTGGCTTCCAAGTGCAGTTCTCAGATTTCCCAAAGGTACTAAGCAACTGTGAGCTGATTTTTTGATAGGTGACTTGGAGCGTGTGCTAATGACCAGAGTCAACAGTTACACTGGAATCCCAATTTAAGGTTTCTGGATTTAAGATTTTCCGTTGTTTTAGGTTAATTTTTTGTGGTCCTGCCCAAAACCTTGGCTTGCAAGTGCAGTTCGCAGATTTTCCAAAGGTACTAAGCAGCTGTGAGTTGATTTTTCTTATAGGTGGATTGGAGTATGTGCTAATGACTAGAGTCAACAGTTGCACTAGAATCCCAATTTAAGGTTTCTGGATTGAAGATTTTCCAGTGTTTTAGTTTAATTTTTTGTAGTCTTACCCAAAACCTTGTATCAGTATGGTGCCATTTTTCTCAGTTTAAGGTTTATATATTTTAGGTTTTCCCACATTTAAGACACAAAAAACTTGGTTCTACACTGTTTGAGTTTAGGGAGAGCGAATATAATGTTTTTGTAACCACAGTAGTAATTTTCTGTTGGATTTAGACGTAAGCCCCATTTAAGATTTATTTTTGTAATTTAAGATAAAGAAGATCGTCTGCTAGGCAAATCTTAAATGGGATTTCTACTGTACTAGTTTGCTTATCTGTGATGAGTGAAAATGATTTGGATTTAGCTTGTTAGAGAATATTGGCCCTGCAGTATTAGCACTTGACTTCCATTTACATGTTCCAGTTTATGTCCTCTTTTCATATATAATTGATGTTACAAACACTGTTCTGTCTTCTGCATATCATATTTCATTGCTTCATTTAAGTCATTGCATATTTCATGTATCCATATCTTACTGTGAAATTAAAAATATTGTAATGAGCATAACTAAAGATTGTATATATTTAATCTTGGTAGTGGTGGCGGCGGCAGCAATAAAGAAAAGGACACTCTCAATCACAACTAATGATGTTTATTATGTTAATTTGAAATTGTCTTATAACATGTTTTGGCTGAAATGGGCCATTGACAGGTAATACATATATTAACATATACTAAGAGGAATTACTGCACTACAAGTGGTTTTAATTTAAATGAGATCTCATTTAAATTAAAACAACTTGTATTGGTTGCATTAATTCTTTTTAGTATATTTTAATATATGTGTTACGTGACGATGGCCATTTTTGGCTGAAATATAGTGTAAAAAAATTTCCCTTATACATAATAAACATCAGTAGTTGTGATCGACGGTGTATTTTTCTTTATTATTATTATTATTATTATTATTATTATTATTATTATTAATGAAACAGGTGTTGTGTTTGTATGTGATGGCATTCTAGTTAATTCAGTCACTCCCGCCATCGGCTTCGATACACGTGTACATAAGTGTGGCCCTTGGGCGAGTTCGTACAAATTGTGTGGCCCTCCAGTGGGTTGAAGTTGGCCAGCCCTGTTGTAGAACATCCTTTCCCTAGCTTAGCTGGTAAGATGAAGGAATCCATTTCTAGGAGGTGGAGTCTACAGCTTCCAGTGAGAATGATGTCCAGCAAGGGATCTAACCCTAAAGTGGACATTGAACCATTGGATGAGTCTGATATCTAGCAGAGGGGCCTAACTCTGAAATGGACATCATTGTTATCCATATTTCTAAACCGTATTCTTTAGAGAAGTTGTGTTGTTTCATCTGTACACAGACAAATTTGCATTCAGAGCATAATGGAGTTTGGCCTGTGGTTTATCTGTCCTGTGTGCACTTTTGAAAGCCAGTTGTGTCAGGACTGTATTCCATCATGTACACATTTCTAAAAGTGCGAGTGTTTAGAATTTCACAGTGATGCAATTGATTATTTTGCCCTGTCTCTGGGTGATTAATGCACAAAATTTTGAAACAGCTTATAATGTTCCCATCTTCAGGAGTCAAATGTCCAATGAAACGTCTTGAAACATCAGGCATCAATCCTCAGTGCTGCTGCACAATATCCCAGAAGAACGGAGATCTCATTTCTGAAATTTCTTGGAGGAAGTTTTTATACCTCCATAATACAAGTTGTCATTCAGTCGTTTGTTAAAAGTTGCAGCTGTTTGTGATGTAATGGGTATAGTTGCAGTTAAACCTAAGTTATGCAATTGTGACTGTGCTTCTTGTTACAGGGAAACCATAGTGAATTCTTGAGCTTAGTGTCACTCTCAACTGACCCACCTCAGGTCTGTCATGGGGCTGGACAAACCACAGATGCCTCTCATGATCAGGTATACTGCATTGTTTATGTCTTTTTCTGTCAGTCACTGTTCATGAACATTTTCAGTTTCTATAGCTTTTCCTGTTTCTGAGCTGATGAACCTCTTGGTGCAGGTATGCTCAGTGGACTGCCATGTAGCTGCATGGCATCTAACATTCCAGCTATAGAATATGTGCATTGCAATGCTTGGCTCTATGTCTATGTATTGTTCTGTTTCTAGACTCGGTTATGAGTTTATCTACAGTGAAACCTCTTGGTAACATTGGTAACGCATTGGTAACATCCAATATTATTCAATCAGTCGCCCCGTGGGCAAGGGGTGGTTGAAGGAAAGGTGCGGATTAGAATCGCGAACTAACTTTTTTTCGTTTAAGAAATTGCCAAAACCTGAGTGCGGATTAGATTCGGATGCGGATTAGATTCGAGAATATACGGTATCATTGAAGTGTGGAATGAAAGTAACAAAATGTTTTTGGAATGTACCGTAGCACTAATCTGCCTATATCGATAATTACTATTACAGTCATACTTGTGAAATGTGCCACACATCAGCCAGGTGTGGAATATTAGCTGAGTGTTGAGGGTGAGGGGGAGGCATAAGTTGTAAAATTGTAAACCTGAGACCTGTGTTTTGCTGTTGTTAGTAGCACTGTCTTCCATCATCATCTTTAATGTCATTGATTTCAGCAACTAATCCTTATGTGATTCAGGGTTATTATTTCTGTTCTTGTGTGTTGTTCCTGTTTAATGATAATTTTTATGGTGGTGACTGGATCCAGTTCTGGGTAGTATGTTGAAACTAATGGCAATGTTTGTGTCTCTTTCAGGCGGCATTGACAGCTTTGCGTGCCTTGTCAGAGATGGGCCTTGACTCAGTGGCTCCTTCAGGGAGTGGAATGAAGAAAGATGGGCAGCAGGGACCCCAGGGAGATGGGTGAGTGACAGAAAATGCTTTCCTAACCTGTTTCTCTATTTTGTATGTGAAGACATGTTCATGGTGTCATGTCCATATGCCTGTATCCTCCCCGTCAGGAAGTCTTGAGGCAACTGATTATTATGAACCTTGGTATTAACATCATACCACCAGAGGCCACCTCACATCTGTAGTTTTTAAATTGGCATGGCAGATGTGTGAACATCTGAAGGAAAAGTGACACTTGGTGTGTTGTTCTGAAATTGTGCATGGTAATAGATCTCTGAGCCGATCCCAGTGGCCGTGCGGTCAGAGGCGTGGGTCTGTGGCCACTCGCTTGCTGGGATTGTGGGTTTGAATCCTGCCGGGGGTACGGGTGTCTGTCTCTTGTGAGTGTTGTGTGTTATCAGGTAGAGGTCTCTGTGTCAGGCTGATCTCTTGTCCAGAGGAGTCCTACAGAGTGTGGTGTGTCCGAGTGTGATTGTGAAGCTTCGATAATGAGGAGGTTCTGGCCCACTAGGGGCTGTTGTGCCATGGAAGAAAAAATAATCTCTGAAAAATATGCAATATGCAGTATCAAATTATATACCAGGCATTCTTTTTATGTTAACAGTTACACACATAGCAATGGTGTGGAACTTTGTGTTTGTGTTCAAATTAATGAAGCTGGAATTTGTACCAGTGAAGATTATGAACACAGATGAATCATTAAATTGTGTAATTATTGTATAAATTTAAATATTTAAATGAAGTGATAATTTGAGTTCTTCTCAGAACATTTTTTTATTTTGCTTCCAGTGCAGAAGTCATGTAAAAATAGTTAATTTCCTTGAATACCCCATGTACCACAGGTTTAAAGGGGAAAAAGTCAGAAAAGTTGATACGAATTTATAGCAGTATTAAAGTACAGGCAGTCCCCATTGTATGTGCAGGATGCATTCATGCAAATGACTGCATATGTTAAACTGGATGTGCCATATATCACATGTAAGAATGGGGAATGCTTTACCAAAGATACAAGCATTTGACCTGCAGAAATTGCCCCGTACTTTTCAAATTTACAAAACTTTTAAAGCATTACAATGGTATGTACTTTAAATTTATAATAAATAAGGTGACCCCACAGGAGCTTGTATATCAGGCAGGGTTTGTAGCTTAAGTTGAAGGTTCTGATGAAATGGAAGTTGAAGTGGAGGATGAGTGGTGCTTTTTCAAGAACCTGAGTTACAGACTTCAGCTTGTGATTGAGATTTTCTTGTGGCATTTTAAGGCATTTTCACCTTGGAACTTCTTGTCTGGTCTTTGCCATGTTCATGGCACTGTCTGTCAACTTAATAAGCTTATGGAAGTACAGGACTGGCTTTAAGTTTTCTCTGCTGGCTGCTCCAGAGACTTTTGTTGCTCATCTTCTCCCAATGCAGTTTCAGTAATATATCCATGTTTTCTTCATTGACCATCTCAAAGTCATCCTGCTGGGCTTTCTCAGAAATGACTTTCTCTGTGCTGGTAACATGTTTCGTCATTAATTCTCTGACATGATTTACAGCCTCAGGCTAAAGTTTCTTTCACACGGCATTTGTACAGTGAGGAGTGACTTCATGCCAAGCATCATGAATGTCTTTTGCCATCTTAACATTAAACTAACACCATAATTTCTTTATGGTGAACTTATTAACTGCATTACATTCTATATAAGTTTTAAAACTTTTGCGGCGACATGATTCAATATAGTTTTCTCGGGCGCACAGCCGCGTCAATTCATTTGAATACAACGTTTCGGGGACTAGCTCCGTCCCCATCCTCAAGCAAAACTGATTTAACATACAACTCATCTGTCCCGTGTTTTTCTACCTGGCGCGGCAGGGAGAATCAGACTGGTTTGTAGTGTCCAAACAGTTGAGTTGGTGGGCGGGCTGTTAACTGATACAATAACACCTGCAGACTAGCCAGGACAAAAGGATACATGGACCGCATAATAAAAGAAGCCATTGAAATAAAATTACATCCGGACAACATCAATAGGGATGGCGGTTTCATACTGAGCAGAGCCTGGCAGCCCGCAATACGTCAGATAAGGACCTCGCAGCGAGGCGTGGGAGCACATCATACTTTCTTTTGTGCAAGAGGACCAAATTTGTTTGTTGGTTCTTGCAGAAACAAAAAACAAATGAAACCGTATTTCCTGACAAAGTAACTGCATATTTTGTCATATACGTGTGCGAGACTTTGTTCAGGCTATACCTTTTAAAAATGCAGTCTTCAGCCATTTGTGGCCCAGTGTCCTTCCGATTTTAGATTGATACTGGCATTCAGTCTGGTCTGTATTAATTACATAATGTGGATAGGCTTTGGGGATCATCGCCTTTACTTGTTTTCAAAATTTTTCTGCATCTTCCAGCATCTCGACTGTAGATGCAGCATCCTTGTTGCTGATATACTTCATAATGTTTTGCTTATGGATTTTGTGTTTATGCTTGAATGATACAGCCCACTGATTTCTCACAGTAAACTGGAATTCTTTGGAAGTGAATTGGATTGCAGCTTGCATGGCCCTCCAATGTGAAAATAACTTTTCATTTAAGAAGCTGAAACACCAGTTGCATTAACAAAACTGTGTTACAGTATTTCTGTGACAGATTAGTTCCTAAATAGTATAACCATCAAAATACAATGTACAATATTCTTACAATTTGTTTTCTGTAAAAGGTATATGTTTGTGGGAAATGATCATTGAAATAATACATAGCAGAATAAATAAGATAGTAATAAAAATTAGAAATAAAAAACTTTTAGTTAAAGAAGTAAATAAAAAGCAGCTGCCAAGGCACAAATCCGTAACCTTTGGACTAGAAGTTGTGCAGCTTAACTTTAGACTACTGAGAGTTTTAAATATAAGTGACGAATCGGTGGTGATAAGGTAGATACAAAATTTCCCTGTCGATTTTCTCTACAATTTCTGAATATGGGGTCATATTGGTCATTTTGCCTTACAACAGGAGGAAGAATCAGTGATGATGCAATCATGTGCTCTACCTGTAAGCTGATCATGTTCCATTTCTTCATGTGATTTGTTGTTTGTGAGATAAAGACTGTCAGATAGTGATTTGCACATCATGAATGTGTATGAAACACCTTTCTATGATTCACTGTGTGGTTTGTCAGCCATATTAGATCTAAATAGACTCGAACCTGACTAAAATGTAGATTTATAGATGTTCATTTTAATGTTCGCATTTCAGCTGCTGTTTGCTGTTCCAATCGAATACTGATTTTGTTATCGATTATTGATTCATGACATTTGGATGTTTTACAGGCTTCATCTCACACAGTCCTCAGTCCAGAAGGCTGGAAGCATCTCCCTCGGTAAGTAAAACATGCGGCCATATTGTCTGTTGGGGTGGGGGGGAGGGGGGAGGAACATGATTGATACAAAATTTCATCTTCCCAGTATTGTAAATATAATTATTGACAAGAAACTGGACAATAACTTGCCCAATTGCTCCTGTGTTGAGGACTGTTCACTCCAAAATTTTCCTATTGGCTGTTGTGTGTAAGAAAGTATGGCCTGAAACACATTGCATATTGTATTGTGAGCATATATTTGCTTATGAATACTCTTTAGTACTCTTAAAATCTTGCAGACTGAATGGATGTTCTTTTCTAAAGAGCTTGAAATTCATCATAAATTCATAATTATTGAACAGTAATGTGAAATGTTTGCAGTAATATACTGACACTGAAGGTTTGTTTTATAGATCAAAAAATGCATGTTATGTACCTGTGAATCAGAAGGTGCAGTTGGTTTTGACACAGATTTGTACATTATGGTAGTGTTGCTGGTGTAGAGTCATGGAGGTTCTGTTGGCTGCACAGATCATGGATAATGTTTTAGTTGTTTAAAAACATCTTATGTTTGAAATTATTATGCAGAACAAATAAAGAATGTATCCAAATCATCATATGTGGATATGTGTGGTTTATATGAAAAATATACGTATTTATGCAACAAACGAAATAAAAAATTGGCCATAGTTCTTGATTATTTATTGTGAATTGAACATTTTCTTCTCCTTAACCATATTTGGTGATATATGCAGTAAAACTCACCAGTAACTGTGTCTTACATGCTTTGATATATAAGACATATATTTAGAAAGAACCCTAACTTCAGGTATTTGTTAGTTTGGGACTCCATTGCTTAAGGTTGGAAATTGTAAGAAACATTCTCTTCTGCTAAAAAATTGGAATAAAAATCAAGGTTTGTTAAATATGACAAAACCATCCTAAGCAAGGGAATTGAAAGAAGGAATTTTGTATCATTGTTAATAAAATGTACTTCAGGAGAAACAGTGAAATTTTCTTCCCTTTTGCTGAGAGGGGGGAAAAATTTGAGTTGTTTGCAGCTGGAATTTGAACCATTGACTTTGGCCGATTGTTAACGCGTGGATTGCTGTTGTGCATCATTATGTATTTAATACCAGGATATGCTGAGGACTGCTGTTGTGGATTTAGTAGGATTAATACATTTCATAGTGAAAGCACGTGGACATTCTGCAGTTTTTATGTTGACCACTGTGTGTCAGTAGGAATCTGTTGGAAATGTTACCAGATGTGAGCTACCAGTTGTGATGAATGTAATGTAGCCCAGGTCACTGGAAGTTACATGGTTTGGTGGATTAATGTTGCTTGCAACAGGTTTTTGGTGCTGGTGATTCGAGTGGTTAACAATTGATCGATCTTATGAGTGGTTGATTCCAGGCTGCTTTTGTTGGAATCCACATTGAAAGATGATTGTCGATTGATTTCATTGTTTAATCTATGGGGCGTCTATATGAGAAAATGTATGACTAAGGAAACATCATTAAGATTTCATTATTCACAATTGAGAATCTTTCCCAGAATGATAAGTACACATATGTACGGCCAGGAACTGGGCTGTTTCCCTTGCTTGGTTTCCAGTGTTGCCCTGTTTGTGGCAGGAAGTGATTGTTATACCTAGCACTTGCTGTCCCACGTGATTGTTGTGTGTAGGAAGTACAAGTGCTAAGACTATTCACTGTCTTCTGTGGCATATAGGATGCATTGAAATTACCTTTATACTTTAAACTCAAACACTGAAGCCAGGCAACCTCCCCCAAGTCTGTGCCACTCATAGCTTCCAGCTGTAATGTATGTTAAAAAATCATTCATGCTTATGTTTAGTGTTCAATAAATATGTAATATTCAGTATTAAACCAGTAGTGTTAGTGGATGTGTGCTGTAGTTGTGCATGTGACGTGTTCCTATTCATTAATGTCAGTACTGCTTCAGTGCATTGATATCATGATCAGTAACAATGGATCCAGTTACCCTTGCATTTGGTTGCCTGACAGGCTGTATGTTATTGATAGTGAATGATTATTGATGTTAATAAGTGATGCTGTAGCTGGATTTATGGGAAACTGTTCATTAGAAACAGTATTGAGCACATCATATTTAGGTTTGTAATTGACATAAAGTTGTAATGGTAGAAAATTTGTATTTGTGAAAACCATATGATACCCATCACTTACATCATTTTTAAAGGAAGATTCTGGGAAACATTTTCCACAGTTTGCTGATAGGTTACAGGGTGTGGCAAAATATGTAGCTTGCCAGGCCCTGTGAAATTATAATCTAATGATGCACTGATTCTTCCATAAATTTCCCACCAACTTACATGAGTGTCATAATCATGATGAATTTTGAATTATTCATCCTTAACATCACAGCTTTTTGGCAGTTGTACCATACGTTCCAAATGTTTTGAATATTAACAATACCAATAAAGGTGGTACCATGTAATGCAGTTTCACTGTTCACACTTTTGGCATCCTAAAGGACTGGTATTTGCCTGTTTTGAAAGCTCTAGAAATGCTCAACAGAATCTCAGCTGTTTTGCATAAAGTGGTAGTGATATAAGAGTAAGTGAATGGAATGCAGTGAGATTCTGAATATGGTTAGGCTTGAAGATGCAGTTGGTTGTAAAGTGACACATTTGAACACTTGTAAAGGTATACAAGACAGAGTCAGAGCATCACCAGATATGAGCATACACAGTTATTCTGCTTAGTTTTTCATATTTTCTGAAGAAGAGGGAAAAGGGAAAAGCTAACTGGAATTGGAGTCCTTTACAAACATGAGTTTCTCTATGTCTGTCTATTCCTATTTCAACTCTTTAACCAAGGTATATTGATCATGGAGTATGCAGATGATAGAGGTCTGTACACATCTGGTCCAGTGGCCATGTGGCCTAAACCCAGCCTGAAGGGTTTCTTAACAGTATTTGTGCATATCAGATTTGTCCCCCACACCAACCTCATTAGGACTGAAGCATACAGTATAATTTGCCTGTGTTGAACCATACTGTTTGTGCATATTTCAGAGAGTAATAATTGGGTCAAATTGTGGATGTTGTTCTGACAGGCTTTATTGCTGCAGTGAGTAGAAATTACATATCCCAGAATTGGTATATTTAGAATTACCCATATGTACCAGGTCTTGGTTATAATGTATAGTCACTTTTAAGTTGTTAGATTGACAAACTTGCTTCTTCTCCACTCTGCTCTCAGATGTGCTTTTGTTATGCAACCTTAGCAAATGAAACATGTTTTGTACACAAGTATAACTTGAGTTTGAAACTGGCCCTTGGCCAGGTACAGTGTTGGCAGGCCTCTTTAACCCACAATGCCACACTTAATTGTGTCTGGAAGACCATAAACACCCTTTTCTTACTTTAATGGGAAATGTCCTTTTCCATATGTGATATCAGACAGCTTTTGAAACATTTCTATGGATGTTTGTAGCTGATCCTCAGTTTCAAACAACTCTTACTTGTATGTATGTGACAGTATCACATGTTTGCCATTTCTGGAAGAGTAATTGAAGAACACTGTGATAGGGTAAAACATTTTTGAAGGATTTATTTAATTTTCTATTGCTTTAGTGAGAAACAAATTTGTTTCCTCAGTTCTTAGAAGTGGATGCCATTGTGTTTAAGAGTCACAGAATATATGACATAAATTTTGGTATGTTCTTCATTTGGCTCAGATTATGCTTCTTCAATGTGTCAGATTTGATGTAGGTGTTTTGTGGCATTTACAAGACATTGGGCATGGCCTACATCTGTTCACACTTTGTTTTCAGTACCCTCCACACATGTATGATTTAACAGAACTCATGACATATATTAAGGAAGGATACATATTATTCAGCCACAGTGGAATCTTCCAAACAGCTGCTGTATCATTGACGGGTTTCCTTTCAGTGGCCAAACTGAATCATGCTCTGAGACTGTAATCCAGCCACAGTGAAATCTGTTCTTTTTGTGTGAACTCTTAAGATACTTAGCGATGAAGGGTGCTATTCCCTTTATGATGTATATTTGTCATTATTCTAATAACTGGAAGGATTGTGAGCATTTGTTTATTTATTAACATAGCTGTGGCAGAAAATATAACTGTTGTGAGTTTGTTGTTAGTAGTTCTCAAAATGTGCTTGAATGTCAAGTAGTACATTCACCATCATTTTACGAATGACACAGGCAAACTTGCATTTTTTTCTCCAGATGTATCAGCTTGACATACCTGAACTGGCCCTATCAGTTATGCAAAGTGGGGACATGAAAAATACATTTCTTGAGGAAAGAAAAGGAAATTGTATCTTCTCATCGTTAAGTCATCAGTGAGTTAGTAGTACCTACTCTTGCCCTAAAATATGACTTTGCTTTTTATTATAACCATTCCTATGCTTTTGCTTCAATACTTTGCTTCATACTGTGTATTCAGTTCCAAATGATGTAACTAATTTTATGAAATATGCCTTTTTTTGTATGTTTTCATTTTTAGTGACAGTAAAATGTTGTGGTTTGTCATCAGTGTGCATATGTTCAAAATGTTATTATAAATGCAATGTGCTGCAATTGCTGTGGGAAAGTGAAACAGCTATGATCAAAAGGTGACCATGTTCAGAAGCTGCTCAGTGTAAACAGTTGAAAAGTCCTCTTTGGCCACAAGCACATGAAATGAAATTGAATGACAATCATCACATAGAGATACGAGGTTTGTTTGGAGCATACACTTGTGAACAGAAGTGAGTTTTGCTTATATGAAGAACATTGTTTCCCAAGATCAAGAGCTGTTTTCAAAGGAGGGAGGGCAAATTGATTGCACAGTTGTCATGTTTATTCCAGTACTGTAGTTTGAAAGTGCAAATAATGCCTCACTAGATACTGAAATCAATAAACAAACTTGCAGACTAAAACAGTGTTGTTTTATTTTATTCCCCGTTGTATTTTGCAAATATGGATTGGTACAGAATTAGCACTACAGTCAGGTTGTGCTTCAGATTTGCTACTGTTAACATTATTTGGTAGTATTAATGTATGCACAGTATTTTCCCATACGTCACGCCAACGTGGCAGCATCACTTTGATGGACGTGACTGAGCTCTCCTACACTGTGATGCACCATTCAAGGCCTATAGTGAGGGGATCTGTGGGGTATAGCTCCACTCATTTTTAATGTCGGCACTAGATGGAGCTGAATGGTGGCCTCACGCCCCGACCGCTTTACCCCTGGGAAAAGAGGCCCCGGTACCTATTGGAGGCTGGGTGAGGCCCAGCTCTGGGTTGGACATTTTGGAGAAAAGAAAAAATGTCTTACTACTGCCGGAGTCCAAATCCCAGGTCATCCAGCCAATAGCATAATCACTATACCAATTACAACTTTCACATTACTTAGGCAACTTGTGTCTTGGGGATGAGCAGCATGCTGGTCCATGAAAACTAAAATCTTTGTTTTGAGCACTCATTTTACTATCTAATACCCTTAAATAGTCAGTAACAATGGCCTGTGTAACCCATTCTTTTCTGCTCGCTACACATTTTGTAGGCAATTTCTGAGATTTTTATACCAATATGTGTCTTCACTCTTCCCAGTACTAATCGTGGAGTCTGACAGTCTCATCAGCATTTCAGGCTAACAAAACTGTTATCCTTTCCTTGCAATTCTTTCCGCCATCCACTTTCAAACTCGCTGTCTTGCTAAGCAGAAGCCTGAAGAAGAGCCCAGTCTCATCAGCATTATATGTTCTTAGGGTTTGTAACCCTCACAAATTTTGAGTGCCTGTTCCTTTGTCCATTCCACCACTGTCAAAGAGTCTACACTCTTGCATTCTCCTGATACTGTTTTGAACACAACACTGTGTTACTACTTGAAACTATAATCTAGCCATTACAGGCTTCCAAATCTTCAATACCCAACCTCATGGCAATGTGTAGGGTCTTTTCTGTCAGTAGTGTGTCACTGATTATTACATTGCTGGGTATAGCTTGTTTAAACCACATGGCCAACAAACTCCCCACTTCTTGAAATGCTGACTCAGTCTCTTCCTCTGGCCCTAGAACCTGCCGCAGTTATGCAACACTTTTTGGTATGTCTTTCCTGTTTTTAACAGTAGTGTTCAAGGTTGACAGCACAATTCCTATCTGGCAGCCAGTGTTATATGTGTCTCCTTATTAGCATTCACTGGAGCTAACTGTTCATATTTTTCTTCAACAAAGAAAACGTCATCTTCTTTGGTTCACTTACTGTGATGAAAAATAAACTGCAACCAGAAATTAAAACAAAACTGTCTGCTAGTTTAAGTTGCAGGAGGTTCATGAGCAACACTAACACACTGACTTAATAACAATCACAATGAATTGTAACCAGAAAATAAAATAAAATGAAATTGTTGGCCAGTTCAAATTGCAGTAAATTCAGAAATAAACACTAACCCAGCGATTTAACGGCATAAAAAACTTGTGATCACTTGTAACTTGCATCAGAAGTCAGTTGTCAGTATACAGGCTTGGCGTCAGTAGGAAACAGCTACACTTTGCTGGCACAACCCTGCAGTCACACAATTGTAAGTGTACACAAAGATCATACAGGAAGTATAAAATTGTAACTGAAATTCAGTTTCTTTTTGCTTTATTTCCAATTGAAAGTGTTTAAAACATCAACAACAGGCCAGCTCCTCAGTTTCAATATACAATAGCGAAAGTGTGTAGAATGAACAAATGTATATTTCAGGAATATATAAAATTGTTCTTACAGAATCTTTGGTGCAACTGATAAATATGTGCAGAGAATCATGGAAAACATAGACTAATGGAATATAAAATCTGAGTTTCACTGCATATTGAATCTGTGTTGCTAATGACAGCTGAAGAATGACAATATGGATATTTCCAGCAATGTAATGCTACAGCCCACACTGCTGACAAGTCTGTGACCACTACATGTGAGGTGTTCAATAACAGAAAAACCAGCAGAGCACTGTCACCTCCTACATCCCCTCCTCTTGGTTACTGTGATATTTGTCACTGGGGAACCTCAAGGGAAGTGCACATGAATAACCCAACACATGTAATTACTTCACTTCGCCAGAATCTATATCCTAGAAGTCACCAGATTTGATCACATGTTGTGAGGCATGCTTGAAAGCAGAAGGGCATCATTTCCAGCAGTTATAAATAACAGATGGTTTGTGTCACGTGTTTGGCAATGAGCTATCAAGTCATGTGTATGTGGAGAATGATGTAAGTCAGCATACAATGTAGGGTAAACTCCTGTGGTTGATTGTACAGCTGTGCTACTGCAGTGAGGAGAACATTTCCATCCCAACTAACACCATACAAACAAAAAGCAAAGAGGCTTGAATTGGGCTGCAGAGCCAACAGCAATAAGCTTTTCATTAGCATTATACAGGGAACCTCAGACAGCACATTGTGCATGACAAGATTCAGGACATTGAAATCAGTCAACAGACCACAAGTAGAGGAATTCTTCCACATTAATTTCATGCATCAAGTCAAAAACTACTCAAAGGACATAGCTGAGGATTACTTTAATCGTAGTCATTTTAATTTCATTTTGGCTTGTTAGCCACTAACAGGGACATTTTACAAAGCTACATTGCACAAAAAGCAGTCTGGTGCAAAAAAGGTATTAGACATATATGAGATTTGAACTCCAGGTTGTCCATCCCATAGTCTAGTCACTATTCCTTCCTGGCTTCAACCACTGCCAGCTCAAAGCAAGCATAAACTGTTCATACAGTTCCTATTCTCTGCATACAGTCCACCAAACAAAACAGTACAGGAAAAAGAGGCAGAACTTGAAAGAGGTAAATCAGAATGAAATATCATGTCAATACAGTATGGTATCTTCCTTGTCACATAACGTTATGCTGCTAACAGTCAAGAGGTTAAGATTATAAAATGTTGCTTGAAACATGTCTGGATGCAGTGCCCATTTAATGAAATAATAGATAAAAATAATTTATACTTATGTGTGATTAATCTCTGCTGCTGGAGTCTATGCAGTGCAGAATTTGTACTACGGATTTCTTCCTACAGTATATTTACATACGCACGTTTAACTTTGTTGAGGCAGGATGGATAAAGAACACTGAATGAAGGTCCATAAATCCTATTCACCGAGTAATTATGCTTGCCACTTGCAGCTCTTACAAAAGAAGAAAAAGGAAGTAAGCCATAAACTACATTCAATTTTATTTTTAAAAACCGAGTATCATGCAAGGACATGTAAAAATCTGTGACAAATTCTCAAATATACATTTTGTCTTGTCACACATATGAATAATGTACAATTTCGTTCAAGACTATCTACATCAGAAATATTACTCTGTAATCACACATCCACTCTGATTATAATAAAGTTCAGTGACTAATTACATTAGTAGGAAAATAACACTTTAAGTAGCTTTTCTGAAGCCTGAAGAGAGAATCGTCTAACTATACAATATGAAATGGCAGTGCCCATTCTTTTAATTTAAATTCAAAGAAGGAAATGTGGGAGAGACAGGAAACCAATAACAAGTCACTCAGTACAAGAAATTAGAGGATTCCCATCTTCTGTTCGTAATGAAAACCACACAACAGAAAATCTCTTGTATTTCCATAATTATGCATATTCTATGAAGAATATAAGAAAATAATATTTTTACCATTTTCTCACACAATTTATAGCACTGTTTTTTTAATGTCATGTTCCTCAAAATTCTGTAAATTTACATGACTATGATCTCATTTAGGAAATACAGAATCCCTCATAATCCTGTTTCTAAACACATCTTCTTGAAATTAAAGTTAACACACATTTATTCACTACATAAATAGGTACTCAATCAAATAATCTGATACACACTTTCCAAGCAGTGGTCAGGAACTGACGTGAAGAATATGACAAGGAATTGTAAGATTTGAAAGTATCAGCAGCATGTTAATAGATGAACACAGTTTAATTGTTTTAAAGATAAAGAAGTGAAAATTGATGTTTTGTCTCTTAATATATGTACTATCCATTTAATACACAGGTGCCTGGATATGTATCATGTAACTTCACATCCTCCATCAGGAAGGAAATAATGTCTTCAAGTTCTGAATTATGGTGCACAAGGAAAAACGGTTATTGGAAGACAAAAAACGGTAGTGATCACAAGAAAGTGAAATGGAAAAAACCGGCATCTGGGTCTAATCCAGAAGTTATTACAAAAATGCATATAAATTATGTGAGAAAAACAGTAAAATACACCAAAACTTCATATAAGATGCTGATGGAAGAAGAGGCACCAGGGAAATAAAAACACACTATTTCATACATAATATACATAAAATTCAGTCCAAAAACAATAGTCCTCCAGTTACATGGAAGTTCCACTGTATATATACAATCAACATTGATAGTTAAAAGTTGACAGATATTCTGTAATAATCATAAGTTGCAAAAATTATGACAAAAACACAGGAAAAAAAGGAAAGGTGTTTAAGGAAAAGAAACAAAAATTGTATGATGTTTAGTCAGTCATTTATTTATGTATATCTGCTGTCTTGAAGAACGTTAAAAACTCATACATGCAGCTCACTTTGATTTTCCAGCAGCAACACGAGATCGAAGTGACTTCTTCGTATTCTGATCCACTTCTGGAAGCTCATCATCCTCTACATTGCGTTTGTCTGTTGTACAAGAAAATGAAAATGTGTAGCGTGAGCATGCAACACTGTTTCCTGAGCACAACAGACTCATGTACCTCACTAGAATTCAAGTTTATGATTTTCAGTTTTTGTGACTTTTGCAACAATTCTATAAACTATATTCTTTATACTGTCATATACGAGTATTCAGAGATGTGACTTCTGGCTGATTTATTTACAGAAAGACAGAAATGTTCTGCACCAGATCTATACAATATTATCATCAACATGAGGTGGCAGAATTGCCCTTATGCGAAGAAATGGAAATACAAGACTCAGGCGCACAATTCATTGTACAAAAATTATCCATTTTACAGAAACTTAAACTCTTGAAATTCCTGCAGTTTCAGAAATTTTACTCATAGTCAAACTCGTGTCTCAAAATATTTACATTTACTTAGTTACATTAATTAAAAACACTGAGATTTGAGGACCTCACAGTGCAAATCTCACAGTGGTGAATCTTTTCATTTGACTGTCCAGTTGCAAGCTTTACAAAACTACCATTAGCCCTTCTCTAGTTAACACACACTTTGTATCACCATAATAACACAGAAGGACTAGATACAGAAAAAATGTTGGAACATGCTAAACTGGCTGTGTGGGCTGATGCTGTAACATTGTCACTTATATTTAGCAAGCCGGACAATATATCTACAGCTTTGAGCGAACGTATGTACGTACGTACGTGTGTGCACGCGCGTGTGGTGGGGTGGTGTTGGTGGTGATGGTGGCGGTGCCTGTGGTGGTGGTGCAAAATATAAAAATGTTTTTATACAGTATTTTCTTGAAGCACTCCGCTGTGCTGTCTATTCAATGAAATATCAAGTGCTTTTCCTATCATTGTATATAAGAAACGTTATTAACACACTCACTGCCAAAGTCGACCTTGGTCGATTTAAGTATTTACGTTTTAATTTGCCAGTGTTGACTTAAGTCGATCTAAAGTTTACTCTGCTCTTTTGCTTTCAATAGGCCACGCACACAATAATTTCTGTCAGCAAACATATTTTCCATCTTTATTAATCCCTAGCTGACGTAACCAGAAAAAAATATATGCGTTTGTTCACGTACATTAGGGTAGAAAAATATCTTAAATATGTCACAATGTTTATGTTTAGTCTCGAGCTGAGCAAGTGATTTGTGAGGCTGCAGTCAGTAGCGTGTTTCCTTTCTGTGAAGTTGTTTGTGAGTTTATTTATGCATAATGTGCAATATGGCTACTAGGAAAAGAAGATTGCTTAGAACTGAAGCAGAATAGTGGCTTCTTTTGATGTGGAACTTGCAAATGACAGTGATTCAGACGCAGACTGTGTCCCGGAAATATTGAGTAGTGAGGACAGTGATGATGAGAACGACATTTCAGACTTGAGGTCCAGGCCCTAGTGTAGACGGGTTTTGTAAAAAAAAGATCATCAACCAAGTATTCCACTTTTCACAGGAAATCCAGCAGTACAGTTTGCTGTTCAAAATGGAACAGATATGGAATATGTTCATAATTACATTACTCCAGAACTCATTCAAACTGTCAACCAGACAAATTTATATGCACAACAACAGATCGCGACAGTGCCGCGACCCGTTACTAAATATGCACGTAGTGAACAATGGAAACCTGCGACAATATATGAAATGAAGAAATTTCTTGGTCTGATGTTCCTTAAAGGTGTAATTCGAAAACCAAAATTAGAATGGTACTGGTCAACAAGAGGCATTTTACTAACACCCATTTTTTCACAAACGATGTCTAGGAACACATAACAAATTATCCACCGATACCTACACTTCAATGACAATACTGCAATAGGAACAAATGAAGACCGACTGTACAAAATTCGACCAATATTAGACACTGTAGTCAATAATTTCAAATATAATTATATTCCCAAGAGAGAGATTTCACTTGATGAAGGCATGCTAGGTTGGCGGGGTCGTTTGCGTTTTTGCATATACAACCCAGGTAAAATAACAAAGTATGGTATTCTGGTATGGATGGTATGTGAAAGTATGTCAGGCTATATTTGCAACATGCAGATATGTGATGGCAAATGCAGGCCTTTGACTGAAACAGTAAGTCTTCTACTAGAGCCTTATGAAGAGAAGGGTTACCATCTGTATCAAGATAATTATTATAATAGTGTTCATCTGGCTGAGGAACTGCTTCAAAAATCAATTTGAGTGTGTGGCACAATTAGAGTAAATCGTGGTTTGCCCAAGGACATGATAAAAGAGGCAAATAATTTGAAGAAGGGTGAGGTTACTTTTCGTAGGAAACAGGATGTACTATTGGTCACGCACCAAGATAAAAGACTCGTAAACATGATTTCAACACTTCACACTGCAGCTGTGGTAGATGACTTTTCAATAGTTATGTTGTATTTACAAAATCCAACCCTAATTCCCAAAAATCATTCCTAGATTACTTAGTGGAAGTCCGTGAAAATCTTATACACATAAGGGAAGATGTATCATCATCATCATCATCATCATCATCATCATCATCATCATCATCATCATCAGACAAGTCGCAAGACTCAAGCAGAACGCCTACACCAAATCCACTGAAATGAGCCCCGAAAAGTGACCCACCTGGCAGGCTTGATGGAAAATTGAAAAACCATAAACTCGTGCATATCCCTCCTACAAAGAAAGACAAGGCACCTACACGAAGATGTCGAGTGTGTTCATTCATTCATTCCGTAGTCTGCCTTACGACAGGTCCGTAGCCTCTTCCAAAGCGAGTTCTCCACAGGGTGCGATCTAGTGCTTCCTCTTTCAATTTCCAGTATCTCTTCTTTTCCTTAAGGTCATCCAGTAGCTGCTTACGTCTTCTCCCTCGTCGTCCCGTCATTTCTATCCTTCCTTCTAACTTTCCTTCAATCACGTGTTTCAGAAGGCAGTTTCTACGCAAGATGTGACCAATCCATTTAGCCTTTCTTCTTTTTATTGTATGTAGGATATTCCTCTCCTCCTTGACTCTGTGTAATACTTCTTCATTTCTCACACGATCGGTCCAACTGATCTTCTCCATTCTTCTCCAGCACCACATTTCAAAACTTTCCAGATACTTCTGATCTGCTTTCCGAAGTGTCCACGTTTCAGCACCATACAAAGCTATGCTCCAAACGTAGCACTTTACTAGTTTCTTCCTTAAATTTAATTCCAGTTTGCTGGTGAAAAGATTTTTCTTCTTGTTGAATGCTGCTTTTGCCATGGCAATTCTGGATTTAATTTCACGTGTACACCTTGCATCACTTGTTATCATGCTACCCAAATAATTGAAATATTCCACATTCTCCAATTGTTTTTGATCTATCATAATTTTCATTGGGGATGGTTGCCTTGAGATTTTCATTACTTTAGTTTTTCCCACATTCATTTCCATTCCATAGCGTCTTCCAATTTCAATTAGTCTATCAATCATGCCCTGTAGCACCTTTTCTTCCCTAGCCAGTAGCACAAGGTCATCTGCATATTTCACAGTGCGAATTACTTGTCCTCCTATTTTGAAGTCTCCAAACCCTTCAAGAGCTTCCTTGGTAAGGTATTCGCTGTATAAGTTGAACAGAATCGGTGACAAACAGCAACCTTGTCTAACTCCTCTTCCAATCTTCACACTTCTCGTCTCCCCTTGGTCCAGTCGTATTTTGACACTCTGTTCCATGTACAATTTGCTGATCAATCTTCTTTCGCGCCAGTCTATCCCAATTCCTTTTAGGATTTGCATTAATTTGGTCCAGTTGACACGGTCAAATGCCTTCTGCCAGTCTATGAAGCAAGCACACAATTCCTCATCTATGACCAAGGTTCGTTCTGATATTATTCTCAGCATCCCAATTGCATCCCTAGTTCCTTTTCCTCTTCTAAATCCAAACTGATCTTCTCCAAGTGCATCTTCAATTTTCCTCTCAATCCTTCTTCTAAGTATCCTCGCTACTATCTTTGCTGCATGAGCGATGATGCTGATTGTGCGATGGTCGCTGCATTTTGTAGCTTTGGGCTTCTTCTTTAAGGCAATCATTGTAACTTCAATAAAATCTCTGGGCCATTCTCCAGTTACATACATGCTGTTGATCATCTGTGTCATTAGCCTTAGACCACCTTCTCCCAACAATTTGAGTACATCCCCAGGTACATCATCATCTCCTGTAGCCTTCTTATCCCTCATCTCCTTGATAGCTTTTTCCACTTCACTTTGCAAAATATGAGGGCCTTTCTCATCTTCATCTACTTCATCTTCAGGTTCGACGTCTAGATGTTCTGGTCGATTAGCTCGATCGTAGAGCTCTGTGATATAATTCTCCCAAATTTGCAGTACTCTTCTCTGATTTATTATTATATTGCCTTGAGAGTCTTCGATGCCAATGTTTTGAATCCCATGGTTTTCTTTCCAACCTAGTTCCTTTGTCTTCATGTACATTAAATCATAACGTCCTATTCTTTGAAATTCTATGATCTCGTCGCATATGCTCTCCAGATATTCCTTCTTGGCGTTGTCCGTGGCTCTTTTCAATTCATTCCTCAGTCTTCTGTAGTTCTTCCGTCCTTCTTCATTGTTGACATTCTTCCATTTCCTTCGTTCATCCATTTTACTGATCATCTCCTGTGTAATCCATGGCTTTCTTGCTCTCCTCTCGACTTTTCCAACCAAACCACTCATAGTATCTAACACACATTTCTTGATATTGTTCCACTGCACTTCCACATTCCCACTTTCACATTTGATTGCACCAAGCTTTTCTTCTAGTCTATCGTGTACTACCTGTCGTTGAGCATATAGCTTCTCCAAATCCCATCTTGGTTTTTTCTTGTGGAACCTCATGATCTTCTTCAATCTGGTGCAGATCTTTGCAACCAGTAAATTGTGGTCAGAGTCAATATCTGCTCCAGGCAGTGTCTGCACATCCTTCACACTGTTCCTGAATCGTTGTTTCACTAGTACATAGTCCAGCTGATATCGCTTCCTATCTCCTGGTGATTTCCACGTGTACAATCTTCTTTTAGGTTTTTTGAACCATGTGTTTGTTATAACAAGTCCATTTCTTTCACAGAAGTCAATAAGCATTTGACCTCTCTGATTCCTCCTTCCCAGTCCATATGGTCCAACAGTGTTGTGATGTGCTTTATCTCCAACCACACTGTTCCAATCTCCCATTATAATCGTGTTTGTCGCACCCTTTCCATCCTCTTCAAGAATTTCTTCAATTACATCATACAACTCTTCCACTTCGTCATCTTCATAGTCCGATGTTGGCATATACACTTGCACTATCAAAATACTTACCGGTTCTGCCTGTAATTTAATAGCAATGATTCTGTCACTATACACACTCTTCTTAACAACACTTTTCACTACGCTTTTATGCACTACTATTGCTACGCCTCTTTCAGCACTGTCACCCCCACAATAATACACTGTATAATCACCACTTTTTATTTCACCTTGACCCTTCCACCGCACTTCACTAACACCTAGCACAGACACTGCGTTCTTCTGCATCTCTTTCTTCAAATTTTCGAGTCTTCCTCCTTGATTCAAGGTCCTTACGTTCCAAGTGCCTATCTTGAAGCTGTTCTGTTCATTCTGTGTCTTCTGCTTTTGTCTGTAGTCATTACCGCGTGGTGTCTCCCCTAGAAACACTCCCCCCGGAGATCCGAATGGGGGAGTAGTTTACCTCCGGAATGTTTTGTCTCCAGAGGAAGCATCTCGCATTTGGCATTTGTCTCTGTTTCTGGAAGAGACTATCCAGGAAAAGTAATAATGTGGTAGTTTTTCCATTTGCTTTCCACATCGCAGTACTGCAGCCGTTCAGACCACTCTGGTCACGCCTGTTGCTACACGATCATGAACCATCTCGAGCATCATTTGCTCTGTGCTTCATGTCGCTACTGATGTCGCTGCTTCCGGCATCAGGGGAGTTTTATTCGGTTTCCCATCTCCTAGGCATCTCTCTTCGTCTGGTTCCTACCCTTTTGATCTGTCCGGCTTGGGAGACCCTACTGGTAGCAATGCTACCGCCGGCTTAGCTCTCAGGGTCACTGGAACTCACAAGCCCCTCTACCACGGCAAGGTGAAGATACCATCAAAGATGTCGAGTGTGTATACAGAAAAATATCAAGAAAGAAACGAGATTTGTTTGCGCACATTGCGGTGTTCCTCTCCATCCAGAAGGCTGCTACACACGATATCATACAATGAAACATTACTAAAGGTGTGCTCAAAATTTCAAATTTTTATCTCTTACAGTTTCCTTGTAATTTATTTTTTTATAAGACGACGCACTAGTTGTTTTAACATTCAATAAATTCCTGGCAATTTAACACCCTCGGGGATTTAAATACCCGGCAGTGAACCTGTTAAAATGCAGTCATGTACATGAGAATGAAAATAAAAAATTTGAATTCACAGAGATGGCACCAGAGTTAGTAGAAGCTCATGAACGTATTATTTCTAAACAAGACTACTGGCCATATGAATTCATTACAACGAAAAGTCCAAAACATGTCCATGATTTTTACATGAAACACATATTGTTAATTAATTTTATTTCAATCCAACAAATGCACTACACTTTCTTTCACTGATTTCTTGCCCCTACATATGTTTCGGCATACCCTGTGCCATCCTCAGGGGGGTCGTGAAGAGTTCACAATCTTCAATACATCCAATTCTTTTTCACTCACTTTCACAGCACACAATTTTGTAAGCCACGAGCACTAAATATCATTCGTCTTTCTGTTCATAGTGATAACTAATCTTTCTTCAGTTTTTTTCCACTATGTGAGGAATATCACCAAAATATTAGCCCATAAGTCATAATGGAGTGGAAGTACGCATAATAGATAATCTTTAGGGTATCTCGTGATAAAAACGGTTTGATCACTCTACCTATACAACAGGCCTGGCTTAATTTAGGAGCAATCATAACAATATGATTTTTCCACTATGAACAGAAAGACAAGTGATATTTAGTGCTCGTGGCTTACAAAATTGTGTGCTGTGAAAGTGAGTGAAAAAGAATTGGATGTATTGAAGATTGTGAACTCTTCACGACCCCCCTGAGGATGGCACAGGGTGTGCCGAAACATATGTAGGGGCAAGAAATCAGTGAAAGAAAGTGTAGTGCATTTGTTGGATTGAAATAAAATTAATTAATTATCAAAAATGCACGGTATATATAATATAAACATATTACTGTTGCTGAATTTAGCCTACATAAAGACAATATGAATACTCAAAAGCTCTCAAAATTGTGCAAGCTAATACTTCAGAAACTTCATACAAATATAAAATAATAAGTTAATAACTTGTCAAAACCCTGAAATACATGGAATGCAAGCAGTAACTCACGTTCTTCCTTCTTCTTCTTTGACGAAGACTTCTTATCTTGTTTTGGTTTACGAGCAACTGGCTGAACTGGTGCCTGTTCCCGCAACATCTTCAAGTGGAATGTGATGAAATTCCACATGAGCCAGGCCTGAAGTAGGCAAACAGCTGCAAGTGCTGCTATTCTGCAATGTCAGAAATTGTACCAGTCATTTTCATTTCTCCAGTGACTATTGCTGATCAACTTGTAATCACTACCAACATCCTTTACACATACATTACTGCAGTTACTTTTATTAATATCAACGAAAGTGTTTTCCCTTTACATGTGTCATTTTTATTGTCCTTTTCGGTCACAAGATTTACATGTGGTTTCATGTGTGTTGGTACGTAGTTGGTATGTGCTGTATCATGTTCATGAGATTAACATTTACCAATTATACAAAACACAATAAATTAAAACACTCAAAAATATTTAAGATGTCCAAAAACAAGGAGCTCTGTTCACTGCAATTACCATGTATGACACACAGTTAATAAGAGTAAAATTTAAAATATTTAAATTGTCAACACTATTAGCCTGCATTTTATGATGTCCATTGTAAACTGCTGATTCATCAATAAAAGTCACTTATACTCTTCTTGCTGGTTGTATATTGATTCTGAAATGTAAAAACAATTTAGTCACAGTAGACATCACATATAGCAGACATCACAGTAGCCAGTAAATAGTATCAATAATGGCATTTTAATATTTAAAACTTTTTAAACACTATGTAAACCTGAAGGCAAAAGACCACTTGGAAGAACTAAGTGGAGAAGGGAGAATAACATTAAAATGGACCTTCAATAAATAGGATGGGGTGCGTGGATTGGATTGATCTCACTCAGGACAGGGACAAAGTGGCAGGCTCTTTTGAACATGGTAATGAACCTTCTCGTTCCATAAAATGCAGGGAACTTCTTGACTAGCTGAGTAACACTTAGCTTCTCAAGGACTCTGCTCCATGGAAGAAGTATGTAACAAATGTGGTTTATGACAAAATTCTCTACTATATCAGCAACTGAAAAACTCAGTTTTACCATGCACTTCAATTTGTCACCACTTCTGTTACCTTTTTAAGGTCTATCTGTATGCTGTGACAATGTCATGTATTATGTGTACGATGCTGTGCATGCCACTACTGACTCCAATGTGTCAGCTGTGTGTTTCATCACATCTGTATCTCAGCACTGTATTTCCACTATCCATCATTCTCATAGCTGATTAATAGGCCAAACAAAACACTGGCTGTTGCAGTATGTTGTTCACATGCATCATGCCTTTTCTTGCATTTGGAAAATGTCTGTTATTTCTTGAACTGGCCTGTATTGATGCCCAATTTCAAGCCTATGCAGTGTGTACAAGCATATACACACGTGCGTACACATGCACGCATTGAAACAATACTGATGTATTCTGATGAAAAAGGCACTTAAGATTTTGCATATAAAGGTGTTGAAATACATTTGTTGATGTTAATAAAAGCATATTATTTGTGTGTGTTAAGGCTGTTGACAGTGACAAGAAGTTGATTCACAGAGCCATATGGTACAATGAAAGAAGCCTGCTACACAATTTTACCCAAATAATCATGAATCTACATACCGAATGATCTGAGTGTTGAAGTTGCCACTTTCAATGTCTAGACCCTGATTATCACTCAGAGACAAGCCATACCAGAATGTAAGGACGGACAGAATGATAGAACCCAGACGAACCAAGACAAAAGCTGCATTTGCTACCACGTATCCAGCTAAAATAATCAATTCAAAACATTAATGGATCTGCAATAGTAAAATGGCATACTTAATTTATATACAGCATCTTCCAAAATATTTAAAACCAGTACCTTTGCTGCCATTTTCAGCCTTGTCAAGAAAGTAGATAAGTCTTGCAGCATGAAACAGAGCTTCTGATGAGTAGTGCAGAGCCAGAAGGCAGATACCAACACGGGAGAAGCTGAAAACATAACAGCAGCCCATGCTGTGAAACATTCCTCAAACATCCCTAATAACAAAGGGCCATACATTAGTAGTCTGTAGTCTGATAGCGAGCCCTGTCAATGTCTAAGAACATCATGTCAACATGCTGAACCAGTGTTTTTCAAGAAGGTTTCCTTTCGGAATAAGAATGTTCCATCTTCAAAGCAGCTTCATAATTTGCACTCTATACTGAATAACATCAGGAGTATTAAAATCAATTATGAAATGGGTAGGACATGTAATATGCATGGTAAAGAAGAAAGTCAAACTTTCACAGAAAAAAAGAGACCACTTGGAAAACCTCCACATATATGGAAGGATAATATTAAAATATATTTTAAATTGGGTATGAAGTTATGGACTTGATCTGGCTGTTCTGGACAGTGTTGAGTAGCCAGCTGTTGTGAACAGTGTTGAGTAGCAAGCTGTTGTGAACATAGTAATGAGCCTTTGAGTGAAGACTGCATATTTCACTTCTATAAAAATCTCAAAATGTAAACATTTGGGTCACATAAAAGGGAAGTTTTGACCAGCTGCCTATTAGCCTACCATAAAGGACTTTGCTAGACAGACCTAGGAGTGGCGAGTGCCTATATGCACTACCTGCCTTAACAGTTAATACCTCACTGTTTATAGCGATCATTTGAAAAGACATTGTGCAGCTACACACAAACCACATAATACAGCACCATGCACACAACTAATAACAATCATATACGATATGCAAGTGGTGTTTTGCTCACAATCTGCACGTTGTCAGTATTGCCAGTTGTGATGCTGCATCACCACACTCTGCCAGTTTTGCTAGTCTTACATTACTAAATAACAAACATGGCAGTAGTAACAGGACAGAGATTTTTTGAATGCCGTGTTATAAATGACATATTGATTTTTGTTTCCAAGATTTCAAGAACAAATAAAATACTCATACTTCTAAGACACTGACAGATGTGATACATTCTTTTGTTGGCCAGAGCCAAATTCTTAAATGTTGTTTGGAGTTTTGTCCTATGGAGAGCTAATCTGTGCATCTTGCCACCCAATAATGAAAATTAATGCCAAATTTAACAATAAAAACTCAACTGAGAGTAGTAATTCGTGTCAGCATTTATGTGGTTATTTAAGGATCTGAAGGTACAGTTTCACTCAGTGTCTGATGTAGGAATGGGCGACTGTCAGCTTCATGCTTCAATTACTCTTCCTTACTCCTGTAAAAAACCACCTACTTGTACTTGCTTACACTGACACCAATGCAGAACAAATCACAGTCATTTGGTGAAGCCTGTATCATTTTTGTGCAGCCCTCACCAGCAGTCACAGCCTGTCTCTGTCTGTCTGTCTGCAAAAGCTTTCACTTCACTATGCCCACTTTGAAAAAGACCAACAAAAAATACTTACATATAGTGAGTGCTAACAATTTAAAACTATCTGTGGGCATTTTACAGGCAAGTCTTGATTTTGTGCCATCCTTGCATGCAAAGAGGTAATCTTATTTTATGTATGAGAAATAATATTAAACCACAACCACTAAATTACCCAAATACTTGGCCTATGTTACTATAGAAAATAAAATTCACATACAGGAACAACTGTGAGAAAATGAGCACTCAACACTCATTTCAATCACAACTAATAAGAGTGTGTCTCATGCAACATGTTCAGTCTGAGCTGCCTGCCTGATCGCAGTTTTAAAATACAGCACATGATCCAACCCTGACATAATGTGCTTGCAGTTCTCAATTTCAGCTTTGGTAATGCAACAATTCTACAGTATGATGGAACTGTTCTCAACTTGGGCTGTATTTACTGTTACTAACAATTTCTGTAAACTAGAGGTATCTGTTCTTATAAGGTATGATGCTGCATCATTGGGCATTGGTTCCCAACATTTTGAGACATTGTCGTGGAATACAGGGAACCAAACATGCAACGATGCAGTGTCACACCCCAGAAGAATGGATACCCCATCTACACTATTGCAAAGACCTTAGAACTTTCACAAACTAATTAAGCCTCCTGACTTATACTGAATCTGATAACCAACCCAGACACTAACAAATCTATGTGACATCTTGAGGTTCTCACAGTGGTGTGCATGAAGATTCAAGTATTCCGGGGTATCATGCCATGCTGACTGAAAAATAGTTACAGGTGTTGTGAAGAAGTGTAGTACCTTCATCTTCAGAGCCAAGTAGTCCAAGAGAGCATTACTCTCCTTTACAATGTCAGTAACTAGTTACCAGTCAAAGTGGCAATCCATCCCAGAAGACCTGAATCTTCACTAACAAATCCAGCGTAACAAAGGTGACTGATTACCATAGCATGAAGTTATACTATGTCTTTATTCTGAATGCAAGGAAAGAAAATGTCAAATTTTCTGACTGATTTTACACTCACTTCAATAGATAAGCACCAAGGACATATACTAGTCCAAGAGTTGCATATGTTACACGTGCTGGTATCTCTTCACGCTTTGTCTTCTGGAAGTACAGCTCTGGGTAACAATGTAGCCAGTAGGACAGCTGGACAATAAAAAAGAACTTGAACATGAATACCATTTCATTATGAGGATAGCCTTCCCATAAAGACGAGATATTCAAGACAAAGTTCTCCCTGAAAGAAAATAATATAATAATTAAGCACTAAAATATATTTTTTCATTGACAATGTACAATTCACACATACAATGTGGCTGATTTATTATGTTTGAATGTGTAAATTGATGTGATGTTCTTGTATTCCTTTGTGATGAACACCCCTGAGGGTGACAACTTGTTGAAACATATGTGTCTTTAATATGCATTATATATGTATTTTATCTAGTGCATTTGTTGGTTGTTATAAAGACAACTACATTAGTTATTAGTTGTGTTGACTGTTGTAATTATTATCATCATATTATTATGGGTGGTAGTCATATGTCGATAGCAGTAGAGTGCCATCGTCTAATTACACTTGTGAACTGTATTCAGGTAAACAGTGTTCATTTACAATGCTCTGGCAAAATATGTCACTGAATAAATCATCACTGAATGTTTTGCATAAAATATCCTGCACTAACAGTGCCATGTAATGGAACAGTATACAAAATAGAGGAAAAATTTAGAACAATGGGTGCAGAACTGGATACAAATAAGATACGGGAACTTTTTTTTATCAGAAGAAGCACAGTTTACATTATGTAGAAGCATATAGAGACAAATTAACAGTTATTGCTATTATATCCCTACACATTTCATGCAGTTCCATTGTATGGCTTCAATGGCAGAGTATGATGTGCAGTAAGTGCACACAAAATCATAGGGCCTGTAGTTTTTGAAAAGACATTACCATATAATCCTGTCATTATATTTGATTAATTCTGACACCATTCTTCAGGGAATTAAAAGAGCGGGTGTACAGTTACCTCATGCAGGACAGTGCCACATCCCACATTGCAGTTCTAAATGAGTGCATTAGAAGAAGTCTTTGGCAAATGGTTAATAATTTGTGGGTTGTGGCTTCCTAGATCTCCAGACCTGAAGTACTGCAACTGTTATTGAATGAGATTGTGAGAACAGAAGAGTTTATGTGTAAAGCCTACACACTTTTAGAAAACTGGAACACAGGACTGGAAGACAACTTGCTAACATTTCACAAGAGACCCACTGTACATTAAAAATATTTTCAAAAAGTCTGAGGCCTGCTTAGGAAGAGAGACATGCAATTCAAACTCTTTTCTCATATAAAATATACTAAGTTGAATTTAAGGGAAAACAAACTCCGAATTCTCTGCAGATACAGGCTTGTGTTGTGCTGGGAGATAACAAAAACACTCTCTGTAAGTCAATACCTAAAACATACCTGAATATCACATCTCCAGCCCACAGAACTGACATTAGATAAAAGATAAGAAGTTGACCAGACTCATTAAACTTGCTATGTTTCACCTTTGACAGATGGAGCTTACGGCTGATTTTCTGTAAATTAAATATGACAGTAAATTTTAGAAATCACAATCTTGTGAGAGAGTCTTTTAATATATTTTAATATATACTGACTAATATATTTAATAACTGTACTGACTAATATATTTAACATATTTTGACTAACTTACATCAAGAACGTATTCTTGAATGATGGCATGCATCACAATGCAGATGAGGAAATAAAAGAATATGGCACAGACATCTTTCCAGCCATAGGTGTAACGTATTATCTCCAGTGCCTCACTTATATAGCAGTATCCTGCTCTCTGGTTACATTGTGATGAACAGCAATAAACATATATGCAAAAGGTGATGATACCTAAGAACAAAAAAAAAATCTACAATATTAAATTTCAGGGAAAACTGAAGATACAGAGCCCACGAGAAGTACAATAGGCTCTGGTGAGAAAGAAGCAAATGCACAGCAAATATAAAAGTTGGCAGAAGAGACCCACTCAGTGTGAAATAGGAATAAAAACTGTGCACAAGAATACAGAATAGAAGCACGATTGATTAATCCATGGTACAAAAATTTTCCAAAAATCTACGAGCCACCTCAAGATTCTTGGCACCAGAAGGGTGACATGAAGCAAGTTCCACACTGAGGACACAAAAATATTAGGCACCACAGTACTAAATTGTCACCTCGGTGACTCGACACGTGGGACTTGTGTGCCCTTGGTTTAATCTTCCAAGATGTAACTTTTTAAAAACTTTGTTTCCCCAAAGCATTACACAAACTCAAGTCAAATATATAAGTTATTCAAGTGGGGTTAGGCTTTGAGGTTTCATTTTGTTAACATAAATTCCCATTACAGCTCTGCAGTCTGTGTGTTTCATCCCATTACGTATGGCATAACAACAAAACACTGTGCTATACATTACAAACACAGAAAGACAAACAGACATAGGAAAAAGGTTTACCATGCCTAAGCTTTCCAGGTACCTTCCTTACTTACCTTGGAAACAGTAACATAGATTACAGTTACTATCTATGTTGGCAAGCCTCTCTCAATACGGTTTCCACTACATCCATTTTTAATTCTTGTCTACAAGTCAACGTACATAGATATGTTCAAGTGATGACCATCTTTTGGGTTTTAACACCATGTCAGAACAAATCAAACATGCTAAACACTGTAAGATCCCAAAATAGTACCATCATTTCAAAACAACTGCTATGAAAACCTCAGAGCATATACACAAATTATGATTATATTAACATGTACATTCACAAATGATGATTTTATTACACAAATAACTGCCTTTAAAACACTTCCATATTATGAGGGAAATATGCCACACTCCTGTATTGATCAGAAACTTGCACAATTCACAAAAAATAGCACAACCTGAGCTACCCATGGAGGACTGTGATAAATGGAATGAAAATTTCCATTTACTGTCAAGTGGGCAGTAGTACCATTGTCTGTATGTGCATATACATATAAAGAGGCCAACAAATTTTCCAAGAATCTATAAGCCACCTCAAAAGTCTAGGCTCCAAAAGGGTGACATGAAGCAAGTTCCATAATGAGAATACAATCACACAAAATTTTGTCACTTGGGAAACCTGGTGCCCGTGATTTGTGCACCCCTGTACATATGTACAATGAGCCCTGTTTTACACCCTAGTTATGTTCCTGAAAATGTACACATAAATCAAACATGATATTCCCATAAGAAATAATGGAATAGGTAGGGATTAGCATAATAGAGCATGGCCATCCAGAGAGTGTTAAACCGAAAATGAGAGGTCATGAATTCAGAAGTGATGCATACTGGCAAGAGAGATTAAAACAAAAGGTGTAGAACAATTGGGGCGTATAAGGGCTAGGTGTATAATCACACAGAGCAAACACATGAAATGATTATTTCAATACAAGATTGCACAAAAATAGGCACAGGAATAGAAACTAGATGTGTTTTGGTAGGTTATGTGATCACGTTTTTGTGACTTACACTTAACAGTTTGTTTATTCATAGACGTTCAATTGGTATCTGTAACTTTCAAAATCTGAAATTAGTTCGCATGTGGCATTGTTACATGTTGGGCAGCCGGGCTGTCTTGTTTATTTTCTTCTAATGCAAACAAGAGCTGTTCAAAATTCATTAACCTTAGCTTCAGCGACTTGTTGTTTACTGGAGCTTTTCCCCCTTACAAATGCAACCAGCTCCATCAACCAAATTATCCACTTGTACATGGACACTTTGGTTGGTGCCAAAATCCACGTGAAATCTCCTCTGCACTGCAACCACAGATTTCAATTTCTGATACCACAGCACGAGCTTTGCTCTCTGCACTCAAGGTACCATTTTCCATAACTGCAGTCTTAGTGCCACTAGTGGCAAGACTTGGAAATCCAGTAGCACAGTTTCACCCTCTCCCAGCACTCAGCACACCATTAGTTTCCACGTAATACACTCAAAACCTTCCATATACATATACCTCTTCAACAAAACCACATTTCCTAACGTCAAAACTAGATTACAATCAAGCCACTTATATAAGTTCAAGGAATATTCAAAACAATTCACCATAAAAAGAAGCTCATAACCTACAAATTACAAAATTGCTCTACAGATATTCTGTAATACTAATCCTTCAACCTGTCTATACTCAAGGAAAGAAAACTTCACAACCATGAATCTACTCTACAATCTTCAAGAAGTAAAATTATACACCATAATCAATAGGAGGACAAGTAATTCGCTGTGCAAGATATGCAGATGACCTTGTCTTACTAGCTAAGGAAGAAGGGGTGCTACAGGGCATGATTGATAGACTAACTGAAACTCGAAGACGCTCTAGAATGGAAATGAATGTGGAAAAAACTAAGGTGATGAGAATCTCAAGGCAACAATCCCCAATGCAGATTATGATAGACCAAAAACAACCGAGAATGTGGAATATTTCAACTATTTGGGTAGCATGATAACAAATGATGCGAGATATAAACATGAAATTACATCCAGGATTGCCATGGCAAAAGCAGCATTCAACAAGAAGGCTCTTTTCACTAGCAAATTGGACTTAAATTTAAGGAAGAAACTGGTAAAGTGCTTCATCTGGAGTATAGCATTGTATGATGCTGAAAATTGGGCCCTTCAAAAAACAGGTCACAAATACCTGGGAAGTTTTGAAATGTGCTGGAGGAGGGAGAAGGTCAGTTAGGACAATGTGAGAAATGTAGTATTACAAAGATTTGAGGAGGAGATGGAATATCTTACAAACAACAAATAGACTGACAGCCAACTGGACTGGTCACATCGTGCATAGGATCTGCCTTCGAAAACACATTATTGAAGGAGAGATAAAGAGAAGGATAAAAGTGACGGGAAGACGAGGAAGAAGGCGAAAGCAGCTACTAGATGATCTTAAAGAAAAGAGAGGATACTGCAATTTTAAAGAGGAAGCACTACATCGCACACTGTGGAGAACTCGCTTTGGAAGAAGCTATGGACTTGTCGTAAGACGGACTAGAGAATGAATGAATGGTTAAGTCCCTATTTTTAGGTACTATCTTACCTGGACCATAAGTCCAATTACAAATACCATGGCAATACATGATACAATATCTGCATGGTTCTGAATAAAAAATTCGTGACTCAGTATTGGTGGATTTTTGTTGGAAGATTTTCTGCCTTTTAATGCCATATTCCTGTACGTCGGCACGAACACTCAACTAAGAAATAACGCCGCTGTACCCGATTTGACCGACAACACGACGGCAAAACACCAAACAACCACCCGACTACTCTGTTTCACAAACAATATCGAACAACACTCATACCGTACTACTGTCACTACACAGACTGTTGCCTACGGACCAACTTGTTGGCACCACCACGTTGGCAACGTTGGCCCGAATGAGTCATTAAGACTGTATAATTCTTACAACGCTAATATGCGTATAATATGAACAGAGTATTTATTTTTATGAAAATCATGCATTTATAATCCAGTTTACTATTATGGAGCTTTGAGTGGTAGTGAAATGAAATTAATGATATGATGCACGTTGTATCGAATGTCTTACCCAGGTTTTCGTCGCTAGATGTTGCTGGTGAATCGGTGTCTCATTAATTGCCCGTGAATATATGACAATTAAAAATGAAAATACATTAGGAGACACATTTCTGCATATTTTGTACGATAAAATTCAATTTATACAGACAGCGATACATTTCAAAGGGCATGGTTCTTAATATTCATGAAGTGTGATTGACTTCGTAACGGCGGAATTGTGGGATATAGATGGCGGTCTTTTGGTGAGCGAGACGCGCTGGTGGTAAAAATAGTGTGGTTAATTGTTCTGGAAGAATATGTAAGTATATATACGTCCTTATGTATTGTAATTCTAAATCTGTAATTTTTTTAAAGGTTTGTTAGCGAAATGCGTTGCTTACCGTTTGGTATGGGAAGTGTATGTTTGGTAGTTAAGAGAAGCTTAAAACAGGTATGCCTAACCCACGAGCAGTAGGGCAAACAATTTTGAGATGTATTCTGTATAAATATTAGATATTCTATCTGGTCATTAGTATGCGCCATGTAATATATACATAACTGAATTTTATGTGTTCCATGATGCGTGCATTGATCATATATATATAAAATTTTTAAAAGGACCAACAAATGCAGTGGAGTGTATGTAAAGGTTATTATATAATAAACTTACATTTATACACTCAGCTGCATTTGTTGGTCTTTTTAAAAGTTTTGTATACATATTGAATGTTTATCTTCCGAATTCAAACACGTGAGTTTTCTCATGGGACATTATTCACGAAATAAGCGTGATTTGGGTGCATTTTATGCGTCTTTGTTTGGAGCAAGTCGTGGAACATTTGTGTACATGCTGAATGTCAGAATTGGATCCGTCTGCACTGCTAGAAATACACCCATGTTATACTTGAAAATGTGTGTTTAAAAAAATAACTAAGTAACGTTGACCACATTTTCTTTTAAATTATTTATTGAGGATTAAAATTTACAGTATTTACAGTATACAAGGAAAAAATTACAAAAATTGTTCCGATAACCAATTTAATCAAAATGAGTACAATAACCAAAAGTTATAAATAGGGAAAAATAAAAATAATATTAGTGAAAAAGACTTAAAAAAACACTATGCCTGATGGTGAGCTGGTTTACAGCAGTATATGTTTCGGTCATTTATGTTTGTAGATTTTATAGGTCGGCAAGTGTATAATTACCTATTTGTTGGACCAGAGGGTTAGGATGAAATGGGCATTTAGTAAAAAATTTGGCCGTCAGATGGTGAATGAAGTCTCAAAGACATTCAATATTAAGGGAGTCATGCAAATGGAAGATGGGAGTGCCTCTGGGATAGTCTCCGATAATGTGCTAGCTCTTGTTTTGGACAACTTGGAGTTTGAGGTAATTTGAATTACATGTGGTATTCCAGACAGGGGCGGCGTATGTAAGAAGGGATTGAATTAGTAATTTAAATAGTGTTAATTTGGAGGTTTGTGAGAGTGTGGAGTCTCGATTAAGGAGAGGGAAGATTTACAAAGAGTACCTATGGCCTTGTTGGAAACGGTACGTAGGTGCTTAGTGTAGAGCAGTTTTGGGTCTAGAAGAAGGCCTAAATATTTTACGTCTGAGGCCCAGCGCACAGATGCATTATCAAGTTTTACTGGGACCGGAAGACATGGGCGACGTTTTGAAAATAGAATTGACTCAGTCTTGTGTGCGTTTAAACTGACCAAATTGTCTGGCCAAACACATTACATAGAATAGGGGATCCACTTACCTCCCATCTAAGATGTAACTGTTTAAATTCTTCTTTGACTGAGCACTTGAAAGTACCCACATTTTGGTAACCAGAAATAGTTATAAGTGAACATTGTAATTTTCTCCATATGTTTTGTCCTTTCTTCCCTCACTCCCTCCCTTTAATCTCATATATAGAATTCTGGCCGTATTGCTTGCGGGTTGACACTACACGTCACTAATTCTTCATTCACCAAGTGTTTGAGATGTCTTTAATGAAAACAATATGCAAAATTAATATAATACATGCATTCATGTTTGTGTTGCTATCATCCCACCTCTTTTTGTAGTGAATATGAAGGGCTTGTTTTCAGAAACATGTATATTCACTTTTGACAGGTGTTGACTGAGGTACAAGTAGATGTATAAAGGAAAGGGAGTGGGGAGAACTTTGTCTATCCTACATTGCTGGGACTGACTGATCCTTGACTACTATAGAGTTACCCAGTAGTACAGTAGTGGAGGTACATGTGATGCATGTATTCACAGAGATTTGCAATTCTTGACAGTGGATGTATGTGTTTTTGGAACTAAGCTTCTCATTTTAGGTAAGCTGCCTATTAGTCTTAGGAGCTGGGATAGCATAGTCAGTATTGTGACAAGGCTACAATCTGGACAAGCAAGGAATTGTGGTTTGATTTGTGGCAGGGAGAAGAGGTTGCTCTTTGCCCCAAATACCTAGCCTGGCTCTGGAGCCCACACAACCTCTTGATTGCGGAATGAGGTTAAAGTGGCCAGGACATGAAGTTGACCAAACATCACCTTTTAGTGCCAAAGTTAAGAATGAGTGTTGCTGTACCTCCACTTCCCTTATGCCTTTATGAGGTGCAGAGGGATAGCTTTACCTTTACCTTTACCTTTACCTGTTTGTCTTTCAGATGTTACTGTTACAAAACTTGATTCTGTATTATTTTGATATCTTAATATTATTGTTATCCTCTATGGTATATTTTACAGAAAATATTAGTACGAGTTGGTGTATGTGTGCCTGCCAGTCTTACGTGCTTTGTGTCTTTTAGGCCACCATATTATGTCTCATGTGGTTGCAGACACGCCAGTTAAAGAAAGACACATACACAGGGGAAAAGAACAAGATCCATGCATATCAGTCTGTAATTATTCAAGTTAGTTATAGAAAATTTGGGCTGCCTTAATCCAGCAGTTGTATGCTTCTTTATATGTGATGCAAATGAACTTCACTTGAAGTCTACAAAGGTTAGGATGGGCATACATTCTAGTGACAGAATTTTACTGACAGAAACTTTTATTGGAAGTAATATTTTCAGGATATGAATCAGGACACAACTGAGTTCATTTCAGCTCTTTAGTTATGTACATGCTGGCTCAGCAGCCTAGTGGTGAATTATAAATACAGCAGAAGTACATGGCTGTAACTGCAACAAATAAGGTGAGCAAAGCCACGGCAAAAAATAAAATAAAAAAAAGAACATGATTGTAAAGTATGTCATAGAATAGAATAGAATAGAATAGAATTGAAGTAGGGCGAGCACCAGAGCGTCCCATGCACATCAACCATTTCTGATCCTTTGTGCAGCCCTTGTATTCATTTGTTTAGCAGCCCCGCACTTTGAACAAAAGTGCAGTAACCTGCTGACAGAGATATCCTTAAAGTCCCCTGGTTTCATAAAATGATACCCCAGGTAGCTGAATCTCATTGCAGCCAAGGTCTCACAGTCGCCGAGAACATGCGAGGCCGTTTCAGATGCCTGTTTGCATCTATCACACTCGGGACTGTCTATTAGCCCCAGTTTAAACAAGTGTACCGTTAAGTGACAGTGTTCTGTGAACAGCCCTGTCAGTATCCTTAGCTGATTGCTGTTCAAATTGAGTAGTTCTCCAAGCAGTAGTTCTCATAATCCCATGATAAGAATATTTGATAACACAGTACCTCAAACATAAAATGTGATTGATGGAATATATCAATAATAACAATAATGATGATAGTAGTTAATATGATTGTAATAATTTTGAGTGATACAAGTCAAGGGCCCATGGAAAATATACCCACTATGCTGGAATTGAGTTATTATTATTCTTAATATTAATTACACTACAAGAAAAATACCTCCCACCTACATCAGATTATCTATTTATAAGAAGGGTGATAAAACAGATTGCAGTAATTATCGAGGCATATTACTTTTGGCAACCACATACAAAATTCTATCCAACATCCTTCTGTCAAGGTCAACTCCATATGCAGAGGAAATTATTGGGGAGCATCAGTGTGGATTTAGATGTAACAGGTTAACTACTGATCATATATTGTGCATTCGTCAGATACTTGAGAAAAAATGTGAATACAACGAGGCAGTGCATCAGCTATTTATAGACTTCAAGAAAGCCTATGATTCAGTTATGAGATAGGTCTTATATAATATTCTCATTGAATTTGGTATCCCTATGAAACTAGTAAGGCTAGTAAAAATGTGTCTAAATGAAACCTATAGCAGAGTCTGGGTAGGCAAACATTTGTCTGACACATTTCCTATTAAGAATGGTTTGAAACAAGGAGATGCTTTATCGCCATTGCTTTTCAACTTTGCTTTAGAGTATGCCATTAGGAGGGTTCAGGCAAACCAGGAGGGCTTGAAATTAAATGGAACACATCAGCTTCTAGTTTATGCTGATGATGTTAATATTATTGGGCGGAAGCGTACACGCTATAAAGAAAAACACAGAAGCTTTAGTAGTCGCTAGTAAGGAGATTGGTCTAGAAGTAAATGCTGAGAAAACTAAGTACATGGTCATGTCTCGCAATCAGAATGCAGGACAAAATTACAACATAAAATAGATAATAAATCCTTTGAAAGGGTGGAACAGTTCAAATATTTGGGAACAACCCTAACGCATTGAAACTCCATTCAGGAAGAAATTATGAGCAGATTGAAGTCGGGGAATGCTTGTTATCATTCGGTGCAGGATCTTCTGTCTTCCAGTTTGCTATCCAAAAATACAAAGATTAAGATATACAGAACTGTAATTTTGCCTGTTGTTTTGTATGGGTGTGAGACTTTGTCACACTGGGGGAGGAACATAGGCTGAGGGCGTTCGAGAATAGGGTGCTGAGGAGGATATTTGGGCCTAAGAGGGACGAGGTAACAGGGGAGTGGACTACATAACAAGGAACGTAATGATCTGTACTCATCACCAAATATTATTCAGGTGATCAAATCAAGAAGAATGAGGTGGGCGGGGCTTGTGGCACGTATTGGAGAGGGGAGAGGTGCATACAGGATTTTGGTGGGGAGACCTGAGGGAAGGAGACCACTTGGAAGACCCAGGCATAGATGGGAGGATAATATTAAAATGGATCTTCAAGAATTGTGATGGGGGGGGGGGGGCAGGACTGGATTGATATGGCTCAGGATAGGGACAGGTGGCAGGCTCTTGTAAGTGTGGTAATGAACCTTCAGGTTCCATAAAACGTGGGGAATTTCTTGACTAGCTGATGACCTGCTAGCTTCTCAAGAAGGACTGTGCTCCATGGAGTTAGTTAGTTAGTTAGTTAGTTAGTTAGTTAGAGTTAGTTAAATCTTGTCCATCTACCAAGGACATTATTGGTCTGTGAGTACCCACTTGGAACCTCTGAGACTTTCCCTTGTTTCGTGTTAGTTCATCCTATGAAAATTGTCCCTCCGCCCAGTGTGCAGCTGCAACGAATTTAGTTTGTAATCAACTGGATGTCTTCAGAAGGCAAATTTTCACACTTAGTCAGATGTGATATTATTTTACTACATTATTATGAGGTGTCCTAATTAATTATTTAAGTATTCTTTTATTTGTTTGTTTGTTTTGGTTGTGTCTGTTTCATTTGTGTCCTGTTCATTGTTTGTTATTTGTGTTTGTATGTTGTGCTGTTTCTGTAATTGGCCATCTGGCTCTTGACTCGTCACATTAATGAACTAGAATTGAATTATTATTATTATTATTATTATTATTATTATTATTATTATTGATAGTCTCAAGCTATGCCCAGTGTTGTTGAGCACCCACAGTACAGGCTTTTGACCAAGTATCTGCTTGAGTGTTAGGGGGTTGCATCAGTGAATATTGAAGTGAGTATAAAGCCTGGAACATGATAAACTGACATGATTAGGAGTTATGAGCCTTGTCAGGGGACTTCATGATTGAGGAATTTTCTCATGATGGAACAGGTGTTTAATATGACCACTTCCTGGACCTGGGACATTAGGTGTGGTGATAAATTTAGGTTAGTGAGACTTAGGTTAAGTATGTTAGGGATGACCCCCATAGCAGACGACCACTGGAATAACAGTAATCATGTTCAGTTGCCACTGTTGCCTGATTTTGAACACCAATTCTTGATATTTGCTTTGTTTTTCTGTAGTGTTTTGTAAATTATGGGTTAGTGGAATTGCCATGTCAAGTAATGCATCTTCCTTTTTGTTTTATCAACCAGTGTTATGTCTGGCTGATTGAAATGAAGAGTTTTGCTTGTTGATAGGATACATTCGCAGTAGAGTTTGTAGTTTTAATTTTTCAGAATGACCTATGGCTCATTTATAGCATGGAGAGTGTGGTTCCTCAGGGAGGTGAAGCTGTTCTCCAATTCCTGGTGGAAAATTTTGGCAACCTAGTAATGTCAGTGTTTATGAATATTTTGGGCTAGTTTTGGACAGGAGGCAATCACGCTTTGGATAGTTCCTGATGAAGAGCTACAAAGGTGGCATAAGGCAGTAATGATGTTTGGATTCTTGATTATGTATTTTAGATAGTTACATGTAGGAATTACATTTCTGTGTGGCAAGCATAAATCCCTCCATTTCTGGGAATATATCACTTGTCAGCCAGGTATGTTTGGCTGCTTTGTCACTGCCAGGTTGATTTAGTTGGGGATATCTGCCATGTAAATTCTTATGTGCCCATTTTGTTAGTTTAGTTTTCAGATCAGTCACAGGTATGCATTCTCAGGTAGAGTGTTAAGACTCAGGTTTAAGACTGAGCTTGCTATCAGCTTCATATACTGGTCTATACATGCCAGATGTTTGTCTTGCTTGTAATTATGCATGTTAAATATTTGCTTGTTGTGAAGGGCAGATATGTTCGTAAGGCCTCTGCATGCATGTTTTCTTAGGAGTGTGACCCTGTAAACTGCAGATGTTGAGGTGGTGAAAGTGGTATGTAATAAGTAGGGATCTAGTACATGTTTAGATTTTCTGTAGGTAAGTTGGGGTCCAGTTGATGACACCAAGATACATGTGTTGATGACAGAGAGATACAAACTTCTGCTGTATGTGCTCAAGCTTACAGGCATCAGTAGAAGTAACGGACTTCCATGTTGCAGAAGTATATTCTAACTTAGGCCAAACTAATGTGCAGTATTACATCATAACACTCTGCAGATAGGAAAAGGTTACGCTCCTGTTTAACCCCAGTAACCAAATTGCCTGAGGAATTATGTAATCCACACGGTGGTGGATATGAATAATAACAGTAACAACAACTAAATTCTTTGTAACTTATAATTAGCATAATTAAGTTAATATATCAATTACATTAGGATTGGAGTGATGGACTGGCTAAGTGATTATGTCACAGTTTTCCCTACCACTGTGCTTCCGCATATTTCGTACTACTTTGTCTCACTTACACATAGGCAACAGTACCGGGCACTCCTGGACGATCACCCATCCAGGGTCTATCCCGGCCCAACGATGTTCGGTGATCTAACGGGAGCCAGTGTTTCCATTGTGGCAGGCCATTGCCTCAATGTTTGGAGCGTATATCATAATTTTTACGTACAATATGTATCTTTTGTGATTTTTTTTGCTGATGAAGAAATTTACTAAATGTGGGAAACGTCAAATAACAATTGAAGTATGAGTACGTATATTTTTCCACTAAATGTGGGGTTTTCTCTAAATTGGGATTCACTAAATGCGGGAAAATAATACATTGCTTATATGGAGCTATTGTCTGGACATGAAAAAATCATCACTAAATCTCGGATTTCACAAAATGCGGGAACATTAAATCAGGATTTTACTGTACCAGTACCTCTGTAGATAGTGTTATCAGCTGATGCATATCTAACAGGACAGTTGCAGTGTTCAGAACCAACATTAATGGTCATCCGATGACATGCCTGTGCAAGCACAGAGGGGAGGCGGAAGTATAGCACCAACCCATCCTCAGTCTCAGCGCTAGAAGGGGGTGGGTAGTCAGCACCATGCTCTGGCCAATTTACCCCAGGGAAGGACCCAATACCCATTGTAAGAATCAACATTAAACAAAAGTAAAATCTCTGATGTTTTGAGTTAGCACACGAAGACTGGCAATTTATAAGAGAAAAGGGCAGATTATTATTGCATTGTAAACATTATTAAGGGAAAACACGTTTTGTTGGTACCTTCCAACACACAAGATATGAAATTCCAAGTGATCAAAAACATTTGCATGATTGTGTTGTGACTAAAATACAATGATGATAGACAAGAACCTCTGCTGGAAGCATTCAGGCTTATTGGTATAAGTGGAAGTAACTGAAGTCCACACAGGACCATATTTTGACATCTAAGATAAAATAATCATCAGGAGACTGTCCAGAGGTAAAAGGAAAGTTAAAATTAAACCCAACAACCTAAGGGCCTGGGAAAATACATGATCAGATATATGGTGAAAATGATGTTTGGAATCAGTAAGTACTCCCAGATCTTTGGTAGAGGCACTGTTTATAATACAAGATCCACACAGTTTGTACTGAAAACTGAGCTGGTTAGTTTTGCTTGAGAAGGAAATCACTCTGTTCTTATTATTGTTAGGTTTCATAAAGGTGGTGATGCTCAAACTAAAAACAGAATTTTTGTCAAACTGAAGTAAGAAACTTTATGTCTTGAAAAAAAAGTTGTGATTAGCAGAAAGAAGATAATTTAAAAATCTGACTAAATTTGCCAGCAGATATAAAAGTTAAACTTCTTGATTATATTTTAGTGACAAACTGAAATAAGAAGGTTAGACTTTGAAGTGTTATTTTGATGACAGTCAGGTCACAGCCACTATTCAGTGAAGGTAAAGTACAGAAGTGATTTACCAGGTTAGGCTTTCGGTTACGTTGACCCCCTTCCTACGCGCACTGGGCCCTTCAATCAAGGAAAGGGGGTAGTTACACAACAAAGGCTAATTCAACATAATGAAAATATATTATAAGATAACATAAAATACCAATAAGAATAAGCACAACATATCTTAAGGTATACAAACCACAACTCCCTTAGCTTGCTCAGTAATTACCTGCCTATACATACCAGCAAAACAAAAGTACCTTCCTGGTACCGTGGGGCTAAACCCAACCAAAGACGTCAATAAGGGCAAGAGACTCCGACCCAAGCCGCTACTCCAAACCGAATTTAGAAACAGGTCAAGACTGAATTTAGATGTAACCCCCCAGCAAAGCCAGGATCAGAGTGCCGATGCGTCTCACAAACACGATGGGGGAACTTAAGGTATGAGAAGGGAATAGGAGAGGAAACGATGCGTGCGCTGAAGTCCATAACGTGGCGGGAACTTCCCGGCACAATGTTAGAGGTGGAAATTCAATCCATGTTTGCGACCGTCGCTTCATTTAGTGTCATTGTGTTGGCAGTACACATTCATTATGTTCTCACTGCAGTTTTCACCCATGAATTAGCTTCTGTTGTATAAATGAAAAATTTCACAGTGTTGGTGAACAGATAATGAACACGTAATTAAACTTTGTATTTGAGTAGTTGTGGAGTTTGAGTAGCGTAGTTGGTATAGTGGCTACACTACAGACTGGACAGTCCAGGGTTTGAATCCCAGTAGGGGAAAGAGATTTTTCTCTTCTCCAAATCGTCCAGACCAGCTCTGGGACCCACCCAGCCTCCTATTCGATGGGTACCGGGGTTCTTTTTCAGGGGTAAGGCGGCCGGGGCTTGAGGTTAACCATGCACTTTCATCTAGCACCAAGGTTAAGAATGAGTGGAGCAATACATTTACTCCCCATATATGTCTTCATGGTGTGGACAGAGAGCACTTTATCTTTACCATCGGAGTAGTTATGGAAAGTTGTCATATCATTTCATTTTGCTGTACCATCTGCTGAAGCCTCTTTGCGAATGTTTTTTGCTGTTATAGCCCTTGTAGTTCTGGAGTTTTATCTGGATTCATATATAGAGTGATTCTTTTATTGCTTATGGGAGCATGGCATCTTTATCACATAGGAAGCCTCCATGTGCCCCATGACGCCTGTGGTGCCTGGGTTAGCAATAAGAGATATACTGTGTACAGTGGATGCAGGGTACAGGCGTGTGGAGTGTGTCAATCATTCATTTCATGTAGTTCCAAGGTTTTGGGGTTGGATATGTTAATCAATTAACATAACCATGTGATTAGTTTTGAGGTGCAGTGTTATTGTTAGAAAGAGTATGGCATACTTTGTTTTTGTTGCTTATAATTTTACTTATCACATGAATAAAAGAATTTTCTTCATTTCAGCAAGTAATCACATCAGGTATGGGTGACAGTGAAGATGAATATGATAGAAAACGTCGTGATAAGTTTCGTGGAGAGAGGACAGAATCTTACCAAAGAGGTGAGGGCCGTCGAGGTGGAGGTGGAGAAGACAGGCGACGGGAAGAATGGATAGAAAGGTAAGTGTCTTCATCTAGTGTTAAATGCTGTAGACTGAACTGCTTTCTTTTCAGCTTACACTGTACACTGTCAGGTTTCCTTATTTTAAACTATGTGAGATCTTTGCATTTTGAGATGGTTTTTACTTCAGTAAAAACACAGAACTTGAACAATTTGAGAAGGGCAGATATGTTGTATTGATAAACAGATACTGCCATAGGAAGAAATTTATAAAATGTAAGGCACATAATGATTTTTAAGAAGTGGAATGGACAGGCGTTGCCAAAATTTTTAGGCACATTGAACCAGGATGAAATAATTTTATTATAAAAAAGATGCAGTTTAATAATATTACTGAATCCAGTTTTTATCTGGACCCCGTAAGTTCAAAACTGTATTTATACAACATAGTTTCATAACCACTTCATTGCAGAAGATCAAGCACCCATGCTAAGTAAGAAAAACTTTGGCTGTGATGTGCGCTGGGTATTAATACTCTGTGGCTGGAGGTTGACAGTTGCTAGTAAGGAGTCGTTGAAGAAGTAAATGCTAGGCAAAAGGAATATATGTTTTATCAGCAGAATGTAGGACAAAATTAAGAACAGAAATATTGCTTATAAATCCTGTGAAAATGTGGCAGGGTTCGGATGTTTGGAAACGACACTAACGAATCAAAATCACATGCATGGAGAAATTAAGTGCATATGAAATTCGGGGAGTGCTTGCCACCCCCCCCCCCCCCCCGGGGGCCAAGAAAGTTTTTCTTCCCATTTGCTATCTAAAAACATAAGGATTGTGCTGCATAGAAATCTAATTTTCCCTGATGTGTGTGGGTGTGTAACTTGATCACCCACAGTTAGGGAAGAACATAGGCAGAAGGTGTTCGGGAGCATCATGATTTGTACTGCTTGACAAATATTGGGGTGATAAATTGAGGAGGATGAGGTGGAATGGGCATGTGGCACACATGAGAGGAAGAGGAATGCATCCAGGATTGTGGTGGGGAAACTGAAAGAAAGAAACAGCTTGGAAGAACTGGACATAGATGGACGGATAACATTAAATTGGATCTTAAAGGAATAGGATGTGGTGGCATGAGCTGGATTTATCTGGACAAGAGGCAGGCTGTTGTGGACATGGGAATGAATTCTTGAGTTCATAAAATGTGGGGAATTTCAGCATTAGCTGCGAACCTGTCTTGTCCTCAAAAATGACTCTGCTCCGCGTAGTTAGGTAGGTATGTAGGTGGTTAATTTTAGTTTAGTTACTGCACTTTAGTCTTAATTCACCGTGCATTTTTAAACTACAGACAGTTACCAACAAATGCACAAACCATCAATAAAGGTATAAATGAACCTTTTATCATAATTAAAACCCGACACATGTTTTGGCTCACGAGGAGCCATCATCAGGGGTTACAGTATTGCTTATCAAATGCTGCATTGGGTCTGTTAACGACACTCGTAAAGTTACTTCACAGTATGTTTAGGTAGTCATAAAAGTTTGTATCATATGTTAAAATCGTAAAATAAATGTATGGAGTTAAAAAATGGTAAACTACACAGTCCACTTTTACTTCCAACGTTTAAGGTTTCCACCGCACATCTAGGAGTTTCACTAGACTATACACTGCACTGTGTAAAATCTGTAGTGGAGCTTGATGAAGATGAGTAATGGATGGAGTGCGTATTGTATGAGTTCTTCAGCATTTTGTCTTTCTCGTCGTGATGTAAAGTCTTCTTGACGACGCGTAACGTAGAAATTTAGGAAACGTGGTGCTGGATACTGGTGTGATGTAGGGTCGAGTCTTGATGTATGTTCGGTGGAAGTTTACTTACTGTAGTTTAGTTAGTGATTGAGTTATTTCAGCTATAAAAATAAGCCACATTTCGAGTGGTTGGTTGTCTTACATTTTACCAGATAAAGCTTTTTTTTAGTAAAAGCATGTGTGGGCACATTTATATGTGAGGAATACAACACAAGTTTCTTGCAATATATCATATGAGTTTTGGCAACACTGATGAAAATTTGGTGAAACCATGTGGCTGAAAATATTTTTTCGACTGTAGTTTTTAGTGTATCATGTGTGTGTGTGTTCCTATATCATCAGTGTTTTGAAATATAGTCATAGAGAAATGCATGGTATCTCTTCTGGTAAAATTTGTCTAATGATTAAATTGATTTACTGGAAACTAGCACACTCTGAATCGAAATACGTCTTTAATTCCATAGGTGCCTGCTGTTGAAAGTTTAAACCTTTAAAAATAGCTGTGTATAAAAACATGTAACATGTTGACATTTTTTTTCTGCGGTACATTTTTTTAAGTTTTGGGGGGGGGGGGGGGGGTGGTTTATATAGTAGTGCCATGCCCAATGAAAATGCATTGGAAAAATATGACAATTACCGTCTCTTGAAAGACAGTTTTACAGAATAAGTGGTGCTATTTAAATGATTTGGGTGGCCTTTCCACTGCTGTATCAGTTACACGTTGCCCCTGAGTTAATCCTGTGACATGGATGTCCATCCTTTTATGGCAAAGAACCTCTTATTGTGGGATGGTTTGCAGGCCACACATGTAGAAATAACAATAAGTGGTATACTTAATTGCCTGAATTATTGCGTAATTTTTTTAGTAGGTATATACGTAATTTACAAATGTGGTCATGGACCATGGGTTTGGACCCGTGCTGTAAGAAGGGCACGCGCAGTGTGTGCGTGATAGCGAGAGAGAGAGAACTAAGAGCATGGATGCCATGCTGCAGGCTGCTGCTAACGATTGCTGCATTGATCATTCCAAGTACGGTGGACTACTGAGAAAAAAACCTGATGTATAACATTCTTATTTCTTTGTCGCACTATTTTGAAGGACATGTGGGAATTATTTGGACATGGGCTGCTGTTTCAACAAATAACAAGCTGTGATTTAGCATGAATTATCATTGGATAGTTTGGTCTTAATACATAATTCCACCGGCAAATGGCCCTAGCTGTGCGTGCCTGTGAAGAACATCTGCATCATTACCAGGTCTAGTGTTCAAAGTGCATGGACAAAGTCACAGAATGGAAGGCGATTATCGTGGGCAGAGATGGACCATGTATTTCCTGTGGAAAGAAGAAGGCATTTAACCATCAGATATTAATTGTCATTTATCTCAACTTGTGGAGAGAAAGCACCTGCACACAGCACTGTGTTCAACTCGGCACTAAGCATCAGCAGTGGCAAGGAAACTGCTCAGGCGGCTATCCATGAGTGGTATTGCAGCACCCCTAAAGAATGGTTCCACAAAGCCATCCAGAAGTCCCCAAGGAGATGGAAGAGATGTGTAACGTAGGTGGGGATTATGTTGAGCTAGGAGCTGTTTAGTATTCAACCTAAAGATAATAAAATTGCTGCAAATGAGCTGAGTCCCAACTCATTTCCGAACGCCGCTTGTAAAAGCACTCCCACTTTGTGTAAACTCCTATTAACATTTGACATATTGGTAACTTTAATCCTCATCTGATATGTGTACTTCATTTATATATCTTCTTTTGTACATCTTTTGATAGCTGACTGATTTGACAGAATCTGTCATGATGTTGTGGGGCCATAATATGGACTGGTTCATGTAATGTAATCTGTTGAAATTACACGAACCAGTCCCATTTCCTTATAACATAATTACAGTTCTTTATCTAAGTATTCTATGAAAATCATCTTCCTTAAACACCACTACTGCTGATCTAAACATGCAGTTCCCATCACCATTTGCTTTCATCTTGCACATTTTTTGCACTGTAGACAGTAACTATGTTAGTTATGACATAAATTATAAGCCAATCTGCATATGAGGTTGAAATATTTTTCAAATCTGTGACAAGTACCAAATTTTTTTAGGCCTGCCAGTGAACACAACATTCTTCAAATAATTCACACATCTTGGTAAAATTAGTTATGCTGTTTTATGATCTCCAGGTTTTTTTCTGGAAGACATTGAACTGTAATAACCAATTGACATATGCATTACTCTTCTCCTTTCTTGTGTTGTAAGTGAAATTTTTTTTTTTGGTTTCCATGGAAGCAAACACAACATGAACAAACATCCTGGCAAAAGAAAAGCAGCTTTGATAACTTGAAAAGAATATATAGCATATGGCAGTGATAAAGTTGTGAATTCTTTGGAAGAACAAAATGAAGTCATTGATAGTGAACATGAAGAAATTGAAAATGACAGTAGTGACAGTAAAGAAACTGTTTGTGTTGTTGTGTTTATTGTTTCACTGGCTGAGAGTGGCCACATAAAGAAGAGAGGGTTCGGAAGATACTACTTCACTACAAGCTTGAATGAATAGAGATCTGTAGTGTCATTGTTTATGAATATTTTGTAATGACTTTTTTTAAAGTTGTCAGTGGGTTTCATTTGAGCAAGCCTCATACTAAGCAGCATTTTATACAGTGAAACCTCTATCCATCGTTTTTCAGGGGGATGGAAAACAAAAACAATACATACGGGAAAACGATAGTACCGGGAAACCGTTAAAAATTATAGATAAGAACAATTTAATGATTATTATTACTTCTTGCTGAGAAAATCTTTCATTGACGTTTGTTTTGTGCAAACTTTACTCCTCAATTCAAAGTACGATTTTTCAAGGCCTAGAACACTTTCACGATCACTGTCACTCGTGCTGTGCGCATAAAAGAAAGATCTTACTTTCATCAGCGCTTCATGCGTCTCGGCAAAGCTCGGCACAACTTCGGGTTTGCCAGCTTCTTCTTCTCCTTCTTCCCCCTCCACACTCCCGTACGCCATGAGGCTCACGCACAGCTCCTGCACTGTTTCTGCACCACAGGTTGCCACGTGACTGTCCACAGAGACGTAGTCCTCGAATTTATCTTTGTTCATGCCACTTAACTTTTCCCAGTCTTGGCGGAAATTGTCGTCATCGTTGGTCAATACGACGTCACTATCGCCTGAAGATTGTCCCTGCACGTAACCAGCTTTCCGAAAACAATTTTCGATTGTCTGCTGGGTTACTTGTTGCAAGGCTGCCACAGTGTAGTGCAAAGCTTCCAACACGTTTATCTTCTTTTTCGTATCTTTGCCTGCATCCATTAAGCAAACAGCTGTTTGCACGAGGCGTTTTCTATAAAGCTGCTTATAACACTTTATTACCCCTAAATCACGGGGCTGGAGCACACTTGTACAATTTGCCGGGTACCGTATGACTTTTACATTTCTTAGAAACGATGTATCCTTTGGATGTGCGGCGCAATTGTCCACAAAGAGGAGAATGTTCCTGTTTTGTGCACCCATACTTGCGTCTAATGAACGCAGAAATGAAGAAAAAATGTTTGTGGTCATCCACGCTTTATTGTTCGCGTGGTACTTGGTGGGTAATTTTTTTACATTCTTGAAACATCGCGGTTTCGGAGATTTTGCAATAACAATTGGCACTTGTTTGTCAGTTACATCACTGTTAACACAAAGTAAAACAGTAAGTCTGTCTTTACAGTTTTTCCCTCCATGACAAGACTCCTTTGAGAGCCAAGGTTCTATCAGGAAGCACGTAGAAGAGCCCCGTCTCATCCGCGTTGTAAATATCATGTTGCTCGTAGCCCTCCAACAAAGATGGCAGTCTATCCAGCCACACTTCCGTGCTTTCGCTGTCCACTGCCGCACTTTCTCTGACTAACTTCTTGTATACTAGGCCATGCCAGTCCTTAAACCTCGCTATCCAGCCGTTGGATGCAGTGAAATTTTCTATACTCAGCTGCTCTGCAATCATCTTCGCCTTTCCACGAAGAATGGTTCCATCAATTGGAATATTCGACGCCCTTGCCTGCTGGTACCACGTGAAGAGTACTCTTTCCAACTCGGCGAATGTCGACTCCCTACCTATTTTCCTCTTCTTACTGGCGTTACCACATTTTTCTGCCTGCTCTCGGATTTCGTCCTTCTTTGTGAATATGGAGTTTAGTGTGCTTGGAGCCAACCCAAGGCGTTTGGCAATGTCGACATGTTTCTCTCCAGGATTCTTCTCCACCTCTTCTACTATTTTCAATCGCTTGTGCAGAGTTCTCACTTGCTTTTTAGGTTGGGACATGGTCCACGGATTTCAAAATAAATAGCAGGAATAAAATGTAATGAAGTAATAAAAACAGGAATGAATTAAGAACAAAAATAAAATATTATAGGAAAAGGATAATAAAGGATGGAAATGATTAAACCAGGGTAACGTATGAAACTATGAAGCACACCAGAACGCACAGAACCACTTGCAATGAAGTAAAGCTCCACATCAGTGTTGCCAAGTCTTCATCTAGTCCAAAGAAAAGGATGGAGAGCAAAGAGTACAGAATGCACTCCATACTTTTTGATGGAGCTAATCCAGGTGGCACTAAGAAAGCAATGCACGCACAGCGCACTAAACCATCGCTTCAAATTAAAAAAAAAGTATCAGTGCGGGAAAATGTTGCGTCAGGACCGTGATTTTTCAAGTATTGATGCGGGAAAACGACAGTTCGAGGAACAATGGAGGCGGGAAAAAATGGTGTTATTTATATGGGGCTAATTTCGGGACCAAATAATGCAGACGATACATGCGGGAAAACGACGGTAACGGGAACGATAGATAGAGGTTTCACTGTATACTGTATTTTGATTTTCAGGTAGGTAGGGTTGTCCGAAATTATATCGTTAATTTTAAAAAGTAATTGTGTGTTGTGCATAATTTATTTGATGTCAGCTAAGTTGAAGATTTGTTTATTCATTGCAAGGTGCTATTTGGTGTGGGCTCATGAAGCTCAAGTGCAGCTTATCATGATACAGTAGGACACACTACTGAGTCTGGACTTTGGCAGTTTTATCAACAACATTCTTATAAATACGTATTTAGAAACTGGTGAGCGTCTCCTACACCTGTGTTGTTTGCTCTGTCCTTGATATGAGGCACTCTTTATATACTCTCTTACTTCCAAGATGTAATTAGGCAATTTTTTGTTTTCATTATGTGATATGACACCTTGTGTGTTATAGTAAGACAGTGGAAGTGTAAGCTTAGGTAGTATTTTTTTTAATCATTTGTGGAGTGTCTCCCCTGAAATATCTTTATGGTGCTGCCCTATTGAATGAGACTACAGTACCTGCTGACCATCATGCACAAATCCTTTCTTGCCATCAGCTATTCACTACACATAGTCACATTTGCTAGAGGGATTTTCAAGTCCTGTGGGATGTTTTTTTAAAATAGCATCTGTAGCAGACTTTATCATCTCATTGTGCCAATCTGCATGGTGTGGTCTGCATAAACCCAGATTTAATCCAAGTAATAGACAATTTTTTCCTCTCCACAGTACTGTTTAATATTGCAGAAATGTCTGCAATAACGCAACTTGGTATTCTTGCTCAGAGGCAGTAGTTTTGCTCATGTTTGTCATATGTAAAGGACAAGTTTTTCCAGAGTTCATATAGCTTTCTTCTTGAGAGTAGGAACTTTTGGATTACTGTTCAGAATAGTATGAATTTTTTTAATTGTAGTAAAAGTTACACAGTTTTGAGAAAATAAGTGTCCTATATTATGGTTTTCCTCTTCCTTGCCCCCACCGGTTTCCCTCCCCTTCCTGGCTGATTATTTAGTTTATAATTCTTTAAAATCTTGAACATACAACAAGACATCTTAGGGGGTACGTAAAATTAAAAAACAATAAATACTGTATATTATTTCATGATAAACACTGAATAATCAGGGCCAGATTTAGGGTTAGCCACAAGAGACTCGGACGTAAGGACATGCGATTCGGGAGCGCCATTTTCTCCCTCCCTCTCTCTCTCTTCTTTATGCGATTCTTATCTGGGCGGCTAGTTTCATTTTGTTCCACGTAGTGCATATAATTTTGCTTTGCTGAAATACTTTGTTCCTTTATTCATTTTTATATGATAGGCAATAATGTATTTGTTATTTAATAGCTTGATTCTCCTTTTCTTCATTTAAAACTTATTGTTTAATACATTATTTTGGATGTAATTTATTTAACTTATTTTAGATGTAGATTATAGTCTGTGTATAACTTGAATTATGCACCAACAACTTTGGGGGTATAAAGTTGAAGAGAAATTATATGTGGGGGTAAGCAAACAAAACAGGTTGAATACCACTGAAGTAGAGTATCCCCTCTTCTAACTTTCTCTTATAAAATTATTCATGTCCCTATACTTTTTGACATTAAATAATTTGCACTTGTGGCATACATCTGTAACTTACAAGTAACTAAATAGACTGCATATGTATCATGTGATAGAAGAATGATGGTGAATGTGCTGAACAAATGATGAGAAGTGTGAGCACCTGTCTTGAGAGCACCATTTGAATATTGTGAAATTAGATAGGTTACAGAATGTGTCACCAACAGTAAATGCCAAATTATATAGTAGTGACCACAGGTAACATACAAAGAATTTCAAAAGTGCCTGAGTGTACGGTCTGTTGCTGGCTATAGATGACAAGAGAAATATTTTAAATGAGAAATTTGCTGGTGTGGTTTGTAGTAACCTGGGATATCCAGTAGTAGTCAGAGGGTCAGGCTTAAGAAAGCTTTGCTGTTACATTAATTGTTTATCATCAAGGGAATCAAGTATTTTGTGTGTCAGTTTGTGATTTTGAATGTATTGCCCAACATTGCATTTTACATTAACCGTTCTGCACTGAACATCAACCACAGTTGACACAGAGTGTGCATTTAAAGTGCTGAAGTTGCATAAAGTTTTCGCCCAAGCACATGCAAAGTAATTGCAGCCATTTAAATTCTCGTCACTTTCAGAGCACTCTGGCCATTTAATTCCAGCCTGAAAGGGTTAAGGTACGTTACATGTATGCACAAATGGTTCTAAAAATTTTTGGAGTCTGTAATTTATAGTTGTGGGTTGTGGTTATATATGTGCTGCAGGATTCTTTTGTAAATATTTATATATTGATGGTTTACCCTGTACATGGAGTCAGATATATACTGCATGTAAATGTGAATGGGAATCATACCATTTTATTAACAGTTGCTGTATATAGTATTTGGCCTGTTATAGCAATACATTAAAATCTGCATTAATGAAGCCCAGCATGTTTGAACAATGTGGCCCCTGAGGGTGGACCTGATGGTTCAAACTATGTCAAGCTTGGTTAATTGAAATGAAGTTTAAGCTGTTGTATTGCAGTGATCCAGATATATGTGAGTGATACTATGTTGAACATGCAGAGCCTCAGGATTTTTTGGTGTAATATGTTCTGCTTGTGTGTGAAGTTTCTGGCTGCTTATTAACTGGTGGGAAGAAAGCAATTCACTTGTAACAAATGCAAATTGTACATCTGCTTGTCTTTTTGTATGTTGTAGTCAAATGGAAGTTTCTGTATAAACATAATTACATTTGTGAAATTGATTATAGGTATTTGCCTAGAGCTTTAGTTATGACATATTGTATTTTGTACAGAACTACAGACACATGATACAGTAGTAAGTTTTAATACAAATTTTATCACAATGACTCATATTTGAAATCCTGGTAGGAGTTGAAAATATATGTAGAGATTTTGATCAGTTTCAGAACATCCAAGACTTGAGGATCTCACATCAGTGGCTGTTAAGTTTGTTGTCTTGTGGGATGTGATTCTGTGTAGCCTGGTATAAATTTAAGAGTGTTCCTCTGAAACTTTGGTAAGTTTGTACTAGATTGCATGGTGTCACATCCCAGAAGATGGTAGTTGTCAGCTTCAGTACATGTGTAATATTGATTGAAGGGGTTGTGACGTCTTCATTTACCATGCATTTCTATATTTATGTTTGTATATGAGTGTCATCCTTACAAGGAATTATAGATGCTAGGAAGCAGAAAGTTGCAAATAATCCCTTGGTTGACCACACTCTGTACTGGCTGCAAACGTTTTCTCATGCGGCATTATTTAAACCCCTTGGTTCCTGAATATCATCAGTTAATACAATTTTTTGTCCTGGACAGAGAATCATGGGGTAGTCGCAATCGTGCAAGGGCAGATTACCGTGAATATCGAGGTGGTGGTGGCAGGGAGCGATATAGCCCTGCCAGAACTCATGATATCTCACCACCAATGAAGAGAGTGCGGACAGAGTGGTAAGTTTGTTAGTGAAATTAGAAATTATGTATTTCAAAATAGTTGAGAATTTTACTGCTTTCTGCTGGAGACTCATTTTCTCCATTGCAAAGCCTTAAATCCCTTTTCCTCCTTAACTGAAATTGTAGCACTACTGTTTGTGTTCAAGTTTCAGAATTGTCTTTCGTACAGGTACTTTGTATCATGTGGCAAATATGAACCATGACCAGAACTTCCATTTTTCTATTGTAAAATCTGTGTACTTACTGGTAGTGTCCAGTTCAGTTATTTTTGTTAATTGCATCATGCCTGTTTACAGCCATTGTAGTGGTCGTGTGCATTCAGAAGCATTGTGTTGTATATGTGTAATGTATCTGCCTTTGGTGTTACATGTCTTGGGAGTTTTGGTTACTCATGTGTAGGGTTGTATTCCTGAAAATTGCAATGTGTATAAAAACAAGCAAAACATGAAACATATAACATGTAAGAATTGTGTTTGTGTTCCTAAACATGCAAGATTTTACAATTGAACTGAACATGAACACATTGCCGACCGTATGGCCCTTTAATTAAAAACCTCCAATTCCCAGACACTTTGCACACTTTGCACACTTCAAATGTTCAACCCCTCACTATATTCTTAATTACAATTTGACTGTATAGATGATATTCCTGAACCTAGTACAGAAGAAACTGCATATAGAGAGTCTGGTAGTTCCAAATTGAGTGGTATTTCTCAAAATAAAGACTCTGTGAAGTGGAACAATGCAGAATTTACAAATGTAACTAGTTTCACTTCGATTGTTATGTCCAGCATGCACTTTACAATGTCTTGTAGGATACTTCTTCTTGCCTTCCTCACCAGCAGCAATTTTGTCTAGTGTGTGTTTGCTGAAATCCCTGGTGAGTCTGCCTGGGGGGGACCCTGTTTAGGCTGCCTTGATGTTGGTTGCTTCTCTGGCTATTGCAATTCATCAAAACTGGACTTGAATTCTGGACTTCTGATATCCAGGACCTTGCTACCTCATGCAGGAAGTTCTTATATTTTACTTGTTTGTTTGTGTTTAGTGTTTTGTACACAAAAATGCATTGAAGAGTGCACAGTTTAGCAGATACCTTCGACCATTTGACAGTTTTCCTCAGAGCTGAGTAATAACTGAGGTACTGGTCTGCAGGATCTACACACTTCGTGAATTTATTGTCCTGGAAAACAGCATAAGGTTTCTTTATTTCCAGGTTTCTTTTTCTGTCTTTCCATCCTGTGTTCACATTGTTGCGTCATGGATCGTGTGATTATTCACACAAGTCTTCTGTCCTTCCATGTCACCTTTCCCCCACAACGCTCACTGCCCTTTGTTCAAGTGGTTGGATTCCCGTTCTAGATCAGGTGGAATGCCCCTTGTTAGCCCTCATTGTGCCACAAACTCTCACCTTTCTGTCTAGCATTGTTTCAGCTAATCTCACACTGTTATAAAAATTGTCTAGATGTGATGATTCTGGCCTAAGTTTCTCTCTAAACATGATAATACTGTGTCCTCCAACTTCTGCCCCTCAGGTGCGTGTATCTCCATGTCAGATATGACCCGGTACTGTCTCACATACCATTCTCACTAGCACTCCGTGTTTTGTTATTTTTCATGGATTGTACATCCTAAGTTTCAGGCGACCCAGCAGTTGCATCATGACTTCATCAAATGACAGTTCTTGCTTTGGGTTGTAAACTGACCTCAATTTCTGTAGAAAATATACACAGGCTGTATTTTGAATACCCTCTCTTCATCTTGTTTCCTGGCTTGCTTTATCAGCAGAGTTATCCAGTTCACTACTTTCTTCCTTTTAATATACTTGTTTCTCTCTCATTAGTAAAAACTAAGGGGCAAGATCGCAATTGTTTATGTGGACTAGTTGAGACGTCACTGTCACTGTTCAAAATTTCAGTTTCACAATCATCAGACACATCAGAATATGTATCTGCATATAACTCACACAAAATATCGTTTCTCATAATATTCCTACACAAAGCCATGATTTCAACTGAAGGAAGTTACGAAAAAACATGGAGAGGGTATCTGAATCTGTGGTCGCTTTGTTACAGTCATATGGTTCTAAGAATGTGGGGTCATGAAGGATCTGTGTGTAACTTGAGACCCTAACATCCTGCTTCAAATTAAAATTGACATATGTGCTGCCATCAACCACAACAAATTTTATTAGTTTGTCAATATATACTACATGTTTCAGTCATACTCACCATCCTCAGGCATTTAAATACTTGACTTCAAAATCAAATTCAAAATAAAATGCATATGTGTATTGTAAATTTGTGAGATCTCACAAATTGTACAAACAATTAAAATATATGTTGGCATTGCATTTTAATATATTGTGTTTTAAATTCATGTATTTGTTGATGACACAAACTTGACTAGCTGTAACAATTTTTGTGGAATTTATCTTGTTGTGGTATATCATATTAAAATTTACATATGTGCAGCCGTCAGCCACAACAAATTTTATTAGTTTCGTCACTACATGCTACTTGTTTCAGTCATACTGATCATCCTCAGGCATTTAAATACATTACTTCAAAACTCTATATATATATATATATATGAGATGTCACAAATTGTACAAGTATCCTCCTTCAAGCTGCCGATAACCTTGAAGCAATAAGAGAGACTGAACAGCTGCCAAATGCATGTATACAACATTGTGTATGAAAATGTCGAAATACGTGACCCATCGACAACACATGGCATAGCAATCACTTCTTTGTACGTGACCCAACGGCAAAGTTTTAATACACCTATTTTTACATATCAAGACACAAGCAGTAAATAATTATGCAGAACATAAAATAGATAAATAAAAAGTTAAAGCATTACTATAATGTGTAAAGTGAGAATTAATAAACCTTGACTAAAAGTGGAGTTAGATTTTGATTAAGGTGGCTGATGTGATTGGTTGGTGGGTAGCTGGTAAGAGTGGTGTGATAGTTGGTCATATAGGCTGCAGTCCAGTTTTCTGCATGGTTTGCATTGCTTTGCCTTATGATGAAAAGACAAGGACATTGATAAAACATGATGTCTAGATTAGTCTTTCTGAAGGCACATGCTATAAGGGAGTTTAAGGTATGGTGGCAATACAACTGTCACATCCTTCGCCCCCTTGAATCTTTTGTTAGAGTGTTTCATCACCCAGAAAGGTTTGCAAGCCATGCCCAGGTACTGGTAGTATACTTTCATGAAAAATAAAAAATAAATGGAAGCTGGTGTAAGAACCTTGTTTGCCTAAATGTAGAATTGTCTTTCTTTTTCTCTGCATAAGTTCATAACATTGTGCTTGTGTTTAAAACATATTAAAGTGAAAGGCAGACCACGCACTAGCTTGTCTGTAACATTACTGAAAGAATCACTGAAATGTTAATGTTGCAGTAAGTACTATGTAGATGTATGTTATTTGTCTGGGGTCATTGGTACACCTTTTTGAAAACCTGAAGGTACTGATCTTATCTTCTGGTCACTGAGAATAAAAAACTTTCCACAATGACCTTCATTGAGTGCTCAGATTTTGAGCACATTTGGTGTTTTATAGGCTATTAGTAATGGGCATTGCATTGAAAAAGCAAACCATACTTTTTCTGTTCAAGGCACGTCGGTAAAACATAATGGTAGCTGTGCCAATGAAAATGTATATTTGAACAGAATGCATTTTAAACAAACAGCTGTTATTTTGATTAGTGAAAAATAAGTAAGCCCTTATGTACAGAAGGAAGTGGCACATGAGGAATAAGAAATGTAAATTGTTCAACACACTACATTACTAATTACAGTGGAAGCCTAAATTGATGAAACTGTCTGGCTGCTACAATTGATCATTTATTAATGTATTAATGCTAGACATGCTAAAGGAGCTGTAGAAGGGCTGACTGCAATTCTGACCACTTCTTGGTGCAAATAAAGTTCAAACCTAAAATCTTGGTATTTGGAATAAGATCAGTCGAGAAGCTCGAACGATACGATATTACAAAACTTAATCAAACAGGCGTTTCCTTAAAGTACAGAAAGGAAATAAACTGCTAGAGGAGAAACCAGTACTTTCAAATACAGTAGAAGGAGAGACAAGATATTAAAAGTATACAGACAGCAGCAAAAGAAGAGACGATATAAAAGTAAAGAAAAACACAAAGAATGGTTTCATGATGAATGTAAAGAAGCCCTGGATGTACGAAACAAGGCCGGAATGAAAATGCTAACAGAAGGAAGCCAGAACCGCCACAGAGGAATATAAAGAAGCTTGCCGAGAAGTGCACAAAATCTGCAGAAATAAGAGGGAAGAATATGAAGAAGAAAAACTGCAATCATTGCAAACTTATAATACAAGGAGTGAAAGTAGAAAGTTTTATCAGGAAGTTAGAAGATTTAAAGGAGGTTATCAACCATGATCAACAATATGCAAAGACAAGGAAAGAAGGCAGTCTGATAGGAGGAGAACAAGAGGTTCTGCACAAATGGTACAATACTTCCAAGAACTCTTGAACAAACCAATTAAGGATGTCTGATTCACATATTGAATATTATGGCCCCCTGAAATGTGTAGAAAAACCCACACTCAGTATGGTTCATAATGTAGTAAAGAGATTAAAGAAAAGTAGAGCCAAAGGTGAGGTCGGAATAACAACAGAACTTCTAAAATATGGAGGCAAAAATCTGTGGAGGATTTATAACTTTATAACTATAATATGGGAAAATGAAGAAATGCCAGCAGACTGGCAAACAGTTGTTATATGTCCCATATATAAAAAGGGTGATAAACGACAGTGTGGAAACTAAAGAGGAATTTTTCGGCTGAATGTGGTATATAAAATATTTACAAATGTTGTAACACTACCTAGAAACATACACTGAAGAAATACTAGGTGACTACAAACATGGATTTAGAAAAGGACAGTCCACTACTGACCAGATATTCACACTAAGACAAATTATCAAAAAAACATATACATGCATATGTGTGGGGAGGGGGGGGGGTTGCTGTTATGTTACTGAATGTGGTGTGCCTATGGCTTTACTGTGCCCTGTCGAATTAGTGCATAGACACGTCAGTACAAGGCCAGTCTCTGTGGCACAGTGTTTGCATACTTTGTGCTGGAAATAATCTCAGTGCCCAAAATGTCTGTTTAACTACAAAACAGATAGTAGACAAAGACTTTTTGTTGGATTCAGAAAACTTGTGATCATTTATATTATGTAATTACTTCTCCACTGTAGCAGATAAAACATAAATCCACTTATGTGGTGTAACTGAATGCCGTGTCATGTTCCAGAAGAACAGAATTAGCAAAGTTCATGTATATTAGGCTACACAAGCTCCTCATGACACTGAAGTTTGGTTAAGTTTAGTTACTTTCCAGTTGTGTTGTGTAAAAACAGCATTTTGAAGGATATCGTGCTATATGAGAGTTGCCAGTACGCCAGAACTAATGCAAGAACATGTACATATGCAGTGAAATTTTTTTGTTTCAAGATTCCCTACTTGTGATGTTCACTTTCAGTGAATCCAACTCAGTCCTGCATTTAATATTTTCTTCAACTTTGCCTTGAAGGTCTTTGCATAAACCCCCCCCCCCCCCCCCCCCCCACAAAAGGAAAACTGTCAAATGGATTTTCACTGTATTTCGTTGAGCCATGGATCATTCTTAAGCTTTGGCTAGTGGAAATGGACAAATCATTGTCCCATATCAGACATTAAGTGGATATACATCAGGGGGTGATAAAAAATCATACATCTTTTGTTTGTGTGTTTTACTTTATGATGCTCTTAGTGTCTGAATCACAGGTTTGATGATATTTGGAACTTGAAAGGACTTGGAACGAGGCAGTCATGGCCTTGTCAAAGGTACGCTGGGTGTCCAACTTTTCAGAGACCTCACTCATAGAATCATCAGACCTGCTTATAGGATCTGCATTAAGAATTTGCATCATATAACTTACTGCAAGTTAGTACAGGAGTGCAGGTTGTGGAAATATGTTAAACTCTGACATGCTTGGCACCGAACAAATTATTGAAAACTGTTCAAAATTCTTGTATAAAAATTGCCAATATTACATACCTAATAATTTGATTTAAGTTTGTCCATTGGGTGGGGATTATATGCCAGCCAGTGTCTGTTATTTTGATTGATTGCATGACCATTTAAGTTGAGCAGTTCAAATTTGTTGGTGTTTGCAGGCTGCAGTAAGCTTAGAGATTGAGGTTGGGCTGCAGAATTGTAAACATAAATAGAATTATGCAAGACTATAAAAATACCTGGATATCATAAATAGTATGAAGTAATATTTTATTAGATCATAATCAAAATCTTATGAAAACCACCACATTTGCACTTGCTTCTTTAACGGGTAACCAGTTTTTCAGAGTTTTGTTATCACCAAGTATATTGTGGATTTTTTAAAGGGGGGGGGGGGGAATTGAAATGCTGGGTACCAACTTCTAAATTTGATGTGTCACTTTTTTTAAATTGCTTCCTCCTCATACAGGTTTCCACAGTAAACCCCCTCTATTACACAGCACCTAATATGCACAAATAAGAAAATAATTTATGTCACAATAAGAACCTTCCGTCTTACGAGGTGTGGTAGAAAAGTAATGAGACTGATTTTCTTTTAACCATGAATTTTATTCTTTTTACAAATCAATGTTATCCCCTTCAAAATAGTTCCCTTGGGCAGCTGCACAGCGATGGAGGCGTTGTTTTCATTGTTCGTAGCAGTGCTGGAAGGCTTCTGCTGGAATACCTTTCAGCTCGTCGGTTACGCTCTTCTGGATATTATCCAAAGTACCAAAATGGCGCTCTTTCAAGTGGTTTTTGAGCCGGGGGAATAAAAAAAAGTCACAGGGACTGAGATGCGGCGAATAGGGGGGCTGAGGAACCACAGGAATGCTTTTGTCTGCCAAAAATTCATTGATGGAAACTGCCGTGTGACATGGGGCGTTGTCGTGGTGCAGCATCCAAGTGCGTGCAATTTGATGGATGGTAAACCGGTTCAAATTTAACTCACTACTGATCATTCTCAACGTCAATCGATGATCTGATCTCACAAGAGACCTCACTCTTTCCACATTGTCGTCCGTTTTTGAGGTTGAAGGTCTTCCCGCACGAGGTTCGTCTTCCACTTGTTCTCGGCCTTCTAAAAAGGACTTGTGCCATCTGAACACTTGTGTCCTGGATAGGGAATGTTCTCCATAAGCCCTTTGTAACTTTTCATAAGCTACAGTAGCGGATTCGCCAAGCTTCACACAAAATTTGATGGCACAACGTTGCTCAAACTTTTGCCGGTCCATTTTCGTAACGCACCTCACAAACACAACTTCACTTCAGACGCTGTCAACAATCGCGTAGCAACTGTAGCAAGTTCAAACTTATACTGAGTCTACGGCAGGGGTTAACCTAACTGCCATGTGAAGGGGGAAGCAGCAGCATTGTCGGTTGTTGCACAGCGTTGCCAGTCTCATTACTTTTCTACCACACCTCGTATGTCCTGTTTCATGTTTGTGAACAATTTATGGCTTAATATGTTATCATTTTGTCAGAACTCTTGCCTGCTTTTTGTAGATGTAAAGGGAAATCGATACTGTAGTACCCTTCGCAAGTTAGACTGAGAGAGGGTATCAGTTTGTGGTTCCCATAGCAAAAGCTAACCTTTTTCGGGATATGGAGTCTGTTGCTATGCGCTGGTTAAAGACATGTTAATTTTGGTTGCTAGATGAAAGCCAGCAAAATTACAAGGAGACTGACTTCAGACAGCATAGAGAAAGCATGTCACGATATTCAGTAGTGATATTGTACTCATAATTCAACGTGATTGCTCTCATAATTTTGCTGGTGTCGGTACCAGGTAAGTTGTGCTAGTACATCCAGATAAATTAAACATGTATGGATCTACAGCTTTTTCTAAATTCAAATTTACAAGGTGAAATGTTCTGGAGCAACCAGAAAGTGATACAACATGTGTGAGGATTTGCTGTCATCTGTGTGTATAGTGGAAATAGTAGCAGTAGGATAATAAATGGGGGTCACAAAGGGGGGGGGGGGGGTGCTATATTTTTGAACTGTTGGTAGCTGTCTGCTGTTGTAAGGTGTTGTCACAAGACTGTATTCATGGGCATGCCTGTGTTTGACACTTCACATGATGCACAGTACAGTGATTTTTCTGTGTGAAATGAATTGTTTTTTGTTTTCCTAATAATGGTCACACTTCCCAGAAAGCTTCTCTACCCAGTGTATCAAACCCCATTTAGTCCTACAAAAATCATGCAGTTAATTTTTACAATATAATGGGGCCACGTTTTCTAATTAATTCATAGCATAGGATGTTGTGGCAGTGGTTGCTGTAACCATCCATGAACACCTGGTTAGGCAGCAGTAGGATTCTGCATGTGTTGCTACTACAATAGATTTATTAAAAGCACTGTAACCTCATTATACCATTTTGCCACACTCCTGATTTTATGTAGCTGAAAAGGCAGGAATATAGAATTGTGTCAGTCACTCAACTCAGTACTTTTGGACTAAAAGCTTGGCATGAAACACCTGAAAACTGTGTATGTCAGTAGATCATAAACGTGCCTTTAGATTCTGTATGAAATTTTTTGTACCCTGGTTACAGTGTTACAGTGGAGCAAAACTTTGGAATTTTATCAGGTGGATTGAACCTAGCAAGTATACATTCTAGTGCAGATTGGGGACAAGAAGGTTACTAAATTAATAATTATTTTTACTTTGTCACAGATTGGAGCACTTGATGGAAAATAGTCCTCGTATTTTATTCCTGGCAGCTCTGGCTGTACATATACTGCTTAGTCAGATCTGCTGTTATATGTGCTTTTTGTTCTCTGTGGCAGGGAGGATAGGAGAAGTGCTGGCTATGGGCATGATAGTGCCCCTGGGGGCTATGGTAGCTATGCCACCTCATGGCCCCATGAAAGCTACAGCTCTCAGCATGTGTATGGGAACCATGGTAATAATCAAAGGTAAGGTTTCCAGTTTCAAACTCTTAGTTCTTATTTAATGGAGCTTAATGGGATCTGTTGTTTGTGTATGCAAATGTGTTGAGTCATGTTTCATGAGTCATGAGAGGGTTTCATCAGTGGCTTTTAAATTCATTTGACAGCTTTCAGTATAGATCCCCAATTAAGTTTTGTTTAATAATCTTTTAATTTCAGAGATGAAGATGAATTCACTTGACAGCTTTCAGTATAGATCCCCAGTATAAAGTTTTTTTAAGTTATCTTTTAATTTCGGAGATTAAAGATGTGGGTGGACAAAGATGATCTTCCCATTATGCATTATTTTCACTTTGTGCTGAGGAATCACAGTGTATTTTACGTATAATTACCGTGAATAAACGTATAATACCAATAATATTTATCCTGATATGACACTTCTTTTTAATTCTGGCTTCTAGAAAAACAAGTGCCATCTTACACTCATATACTTAGAGAAAATACTGTGTTGGACAGAATGTTTTTAGGGTGGAAAATATGACAGTAATGTGACTCTTTTGTGGCTTTCTCTCACTTTCATTTCAAGGTCATGGAGCTGGGCTTATGGTGTTAGAAAAGTTAATATTGCATTGTGTAGTGGTGGGTAATGTTTGATGTCAGCTGTAACGTCTGTACATCTATGTCTATTTGTGTTTGAACAACAAATACAATACCATGGCATAAATTGTGGTTGACCATGTAGAAAACATGGGGTTCACAGTGTTACAGATATGGAGAGGAGTATGTTGCAGCTAGAATGAAAACATTAAATTAATAATCATTAAGTGTGCAGGAGAAATCCGTGGTCACCCTACTAATGAAACTTATCAAAGTAAATGTCCAGCACTGTGAAACAAGTAACAATGAGACTATGCCAGTTACGTGGAAAGACATTTGCAGCTCAAGAAAAGATCATACAAAGATGTAGAAGAACAGGTAGTTAAGTTTGTGTGGAGAGCTGAAAGATGGACTCTCTCTTTCACTTGTGACATTGTATGAAAGTCTTGGGAAGTGGCATAATCATGCAAGATATTGAAGTGGGTCCTCAAGGCAAACATTTGATGGACCATTACATTTATGCTGCATTGAAACAGTGCATCTTCTCATAGGAGAGGAACATTAGAATACGGAAGGGCGGGCACTACAGTGACCCGTGCACATCGACCGTTATTGATCGTTTGTGCAACCGTTTAGCTCATTCATTCAGCAGTCCCACACCTTGAACAAAGTGCAGTATCTTACTGACAGAGATGTTTTCAAAGTCACCTGGTTTCATAAAATGATGACCCAGGTGCCTGAAGCTTAGTGTGGCCAAAGCCTCACAATCACAAAGAACGTGTCGGGCCGTTTCAGATGCCTGTTTGCATGTATTGCACTTGGGAGTGTTTACCAGCCCCAGTTTAAATAGGTGTCCATTTAAATGACAGTGTCCTGTCAGCAACCCTGTCATTATTCTGAGCTGGTTTCTGCTCAGATTGAGCAATTCATCTGCTTTTCTTGCAGAGGGGTTTTTAAGAAAGTCCTTAGCCTGCTTATGTCCGTGTATGGATTGCCAATGCTCCTTGTGTTTCCTACTCGTCCAGTCCCTGATCACCCCCCTGGCAACCTTTGCAGATATACCAAGTGCAGGCTCAGGTCCTATGAGTGGATGTGAGGAGCCTTGTCTGGCTAACTGATCAGCTATTTAATTTCCATCAATTCCCATGTGTCCTGGTACCCATACCAGTTGGATCCTGTTATGTTCTGCCAGTTTCACCAGGGATTGATGGCAGCCCCAGATTAATTTGGAATTTATCTGGTAGCTGTCAAGGGCCTTGATGGCTGTCTGACTGTCAGAAAGAATACAATGTTCCTACCTGTGTAGCCCTTTTCTATATTCTCCATTATACAAGCCTTAATGGCATGTATTTCAGCCTGGAATACTGTGGTGTGGGGCACAAGACTGAAGCTGTGCCCCCTCCTTGAGCCCCATCTATGCACACCAGGACCAGTGCCTTTATTGGTCTTGGACTTGTCTATGTACCAGATCAGGCCCCCTTTGTTGTCTGGGTTGAACCCATGCTGCCATTCACACTTGTCAGGGAACTGGACTGTGAATGTCTTGTGGTATGCATATCTCGGAAGCATCCTGTCAGACCCTATCTGTAGGATGGGTTCGTGCTGCATATCCCTAGGAGAGGAACATTAGTTTTGAAGTTTCCCACGGATTATGCCGAGGAGTTAGTTGCATGCCAGCAGTATGTGATTAGTCTTAGCCAGAAACATGACTTTCTTCTTGGTCAGATGGCATGTGCAGATGAGCCTGCTAACTCATCAGTTGAAGTTACAAAATTCTTTGGTAGTACAAGGTAATAGGTACAAGAAACTTGGAGTAACAGTGATGCTATCTGTGCTGCCTGACAGGAAGCTGAAATCCCATGTCATGCTTAAAAGAAAGTGTCTGTCCTAGGAGAAACTAGGTGTTTGTGTGAAATTCGCTTGCAGTGGTGAAGGTTGGGTGGCTGAATAATTAATGATTCAGTGGCAGGACGTGTGGGACAGATGATTGTGACCTCATTTTTTTAATAGAAGAGTGATTTGTTGAAATGTTTCTGAGGAATTGTGTGATGGATAAGGTGAAATCCCAAGTGTCTTCCTTGAATATGGGGATACACGGTGGCCAGTTTGTTGAGGCACTGTGCCACAGGCCAGAGTCTGCATGTTTGATTCCCGATTGGGTCATTGGGATTTTTCATTGACTTAATCCTTCCAGCGACACTATGGTGCTGGGGTTGACTCAGCCTTCAGCAGAAGTGATTACCAGGAGTATCTCCTGGGGTGGTAAAGGTGGCTGGTGCATAGGGCTGACAACCTTGCCACTTTCCTGTACTGATTGTCTAGGAATTCTGGGAGCCTCAACCTCCTGGAGCCCTAAGGGCCTGTCCAGGACTATATGGATAGCTAGCTTTACCTCACTTGAATACAGACCTAATGATAATAGCTAGAGGTGTAACTTCTCAGCTGCATCCTGATTGTAGTTATGAAACCATTCAAGGAGGAGTGATTGCTGTGTAAACTACTCACTAATTCCAGCAGGGAAGAAACCATCAGAGGCATTGCTTGCAGAGTAGATAAAGACTGCATGGATAAGCATGCACCTGGTTTCAGGCATTTGGTAGGTCCAGCAAGTTCTGTGTCGAAGTAGCATGGATGGAACAGAAGATGAAATGTTGGTAAATTTCTACCAGTCTACACGGTGTCACAATTCAACAGCAGAAGTAGAAGTAATGGTGTTGGTAGCAGCAGCGGCAGCCACAGTAGTCGTAATAGGCACATCAGCTGTTGAGGCCATTGTGTCTACCTAACAGTTGTTCCATATGATATATTGGTTTCTTATAGTTGATTAGACAAGGTAGTTAAAATATTATTGGTGTGTAGATGTCTAATGAATTGAAGAATGTAGTGCCTTATAAAAGAGACTAAATGCACTGTAAAACATGTGGGTCATGATTGTAATTTACAAATTATGTATGGCAGGCGGAACATTTTGCATCTGAGTGGATACGCTGGGTAATTAGCTAAAAGGTTCTGGACAGTGCAACCGGCTGGTCACGTGGGAGGTGGGTTCTAATTTAGGAGGTGTCCGTGTGTTAGAACAGGTGTGGTTGACTCTCATTTGAGTTACCACAAAGTCTCTCAGTGGGTGGGGCAACTAGTTTTATCTCTGTAGTTTGTTTCGTTGAGTATCACCCTTCTTTTGTCATGTGACTAAAATGCACTGAGAGAGGTAAGTTCTAAGGTCCAAATTCAAAACAGGGTATAAATGTTCCTTGGGAGGTAGCCACCGCTGCCTGCGTGTTGATCGAAGTGAATCATCTCAATGTCTGGTTTTATGTTTATGATATTGAAACTTCAGATATTAATTCTGTTGGAATAACTTAGTTTTTCTTCTTCATCTTCTTCTTATGTCACTCTCTACATCATCTGTCCATCTAGCAAGTAACTTAGTTACTTAGTTATTATTAATGAAATTAACAGTATTTTATGGACTTCTGCAGGGAAGTACAGACAGCAGAAACACAGCCTCCTATGATGTCATTCAAGGCATATCTCCAGACACAAGATGACAACATAACAGATGATGAGGCAATCAGGAAATATAATGAGTATAAGTTGGAATTCAAGAGGCAGCAACTGAATGAGTTCTTTGTGACTCACAAGGAAGAGGAGTGGTAAGTCCTGATCTTGAGATCATCAGTAGCGTAAGCAGTTTGAACAAAATAGTGTTAATTTTATGATAGCATTCTGCCAAGAATTCATATCCTTTGAAAGCTTGTTTTATTTGTTTCCTAGGCTGTTCTGTGCTTAACATAATCTTTCTTCTTTATATAAACAAAGCCCTTCATTTTCAGTAGTATTGTCATATTTCATCCATGACTCATGCCTTTGAAGTATTACGTACCATGTTTGTCTTTGTTCGGTTTCCAAGATAACATACAAGACGTAACTGTAAGAAATCCTATTTTATACATATTCCATGTATGTAAGTGGTTTTAATATGATTTTGGATATGGAAGCCAAAAAAAATATCTTAAATATTTCAGTTTCTAAATTGCTGTATATGGTGAGAAGAACCCTATGTCATGCATTTGCTGTTGTGCTGTGAAAGCAGTAAAGTGGAGGTGAAGTAATGGAATTTTCAGGTTTGTGAAGTAGGGTTTATGGTTTTCACGAAGCTCTGTCATTAAAGTGACTGGTTGTACATCAGACATCTGCTTCATTCCAGTGAGTTGCAGGGAAATAGAAACCAGGGGTAAAGTGACTAGAGTGTGAAGATTGGAGACATTAAGAATACGAGGTCTGTCCGGAAAGTAATGAGAATGGAATACCTACGCTTCCTACGGCCGTGGGAGGGGAAGGGCAAGTCTAGGTCACTTACGGGTGGGGGGCCAGGTATAGGTTAGAACCCATTTCAGTCTCATTCTGGCCTTCACAGAGTCGTGACAGTTATTGTTGTATCACCCTGTTCGAGTGCCTCGTCGTGAGAAAAATGCAAGCGAGTTTGGAAGAACGGTATGCGATAAAATTTTGTGTGAAAATGGGTAACAGCACATCGGAAACCCTTGAAATGTTGAGGAAAGCATATGGACAAGCTACCCTCTCGTCTGCACAGGTCTAGTGATGGCACAAAGCTTTCAAGGATGGACGCAAGAGTGTGGAAGATGAACAACGATCAGGACACGTCTCTTCATCAAAAACGCAATGGAATGTGGATGGAGTGATGTCTGTACTGAACCGTGACAGACGGTTGACTGTCAGAATGATCGCAGAGGAATTGGGACTCGCGAAAACTGTGGTTCATGAAATTGTCACACAAGAATTGATGATGAGAAAAGTTTGTGCAAAACTTGTTCCCAAGAATTTGTCATCAGAGCAGAAGGAACACCATCGGTTTGTCTGTCGAGATTTGTTGGATCGTTTGGTAACTGAGCCGAATTTCATGACTTGAGTGATCACAGGAGACGAATCCTGGGTGTTTGAGTACGATCCAGAGACAAAAAGGCAAAGTTTGGAATGGCACACGTCAATGTCACCTCGCCCAAAGAAAGCTCGAATGAGCAAATAAAGAATCAAATCAATGCTCATAGTTTTTTTTGACTCCCGTGGAATCGTCCATAAGGAATTTGTACCACCTGGTCAAACTGTAAATCAAGCATTTTATCAGGAAGTTCTTGGTCGCTTGAGGCAGAGGGTCATGCGTGTGCGTCGTGATATCGCCTCTTCGTGGATCCTTCATCATGACAACGCGCCGAGCCACACCTCATTGGCTGTCAGAGAGTTTTTGGCTGAAAAACAAATCGCAGTTCTTCCACATCCTCCCTACAGCCCTGACTTGGCACCCTGTGATTTTTTCATGTTCCCGAAGATAAAGAAGAATTTGAAAGGACACCATTTCGGTACACTAACCAACGTCCAAACAGCCGCGACACAGGCACTGAACACCCTCACGGTTGAAGATTTTCAGGGCTGCTATGAAGAATGGAAGAACCGTTGGGGGCGTTGCTTGCACTCGCAAGGATCATACTTTGAAGGAGATCACATTAATGTATAAAAATTTTCAATAAAAATATTTTTTGAAAACTATTCTCATTACTTTCCGGACAGACTACGTATATGGTGCTTTACCTTCATTGCATGATTGCACAAAAGCAAGCTTGCTTCAGTCTGTGCAGGATAAGGAAGCTTTAGGATGCCAGTACAAGTCTGAAAAGGTCCCATGTACATGGGTCATGAAAAGCTTCTGTAGACAATTACAGGTGCCAAAAGTTCATTATAGCTTATTGTGTTAGAAGGCTAGTCTGCTGAGCCTATCGTAAAAGATGTGTCTGAAAAGTTTTAGGACAATCAAATGATGCAGATATTACAGAGATTGTAAGATAAAAAATGAGCTTACAGTTCATTAAACATGACATATATATATATATATATATATATATATATATTGTGTATGAGGATTGTATGCTGGTTTTTATCTTAGTATTTGAAACACAATGGGGATGAATCACCTTAAGATTAAAAAGATTATTGTTATTCTTCAGCATACACTCCTAGATTATACACCAATTTTCACATTTATACAAGTGTTTTATCCCTTCTAGGAAGGCCTCTTTTGGAATGCTGTTCCTTGTAAACTGCATCTTTATTTTCCATTTGGGATTTGAAATGCCATTGTATTGCATTGTATTGCGGTTGTTTGTTGCATGATTTCATGGTTTAGGAGCTGGCATGACAGCTTACCATAGAGACAATACTTTCCAGTCTCTTGATACATCAATTAAAAAATAGCACTGTAAGTTACATTATTTGCAGAAATACATCTTACCAAACTATGGATATTATTTTCCAGTGACTATAGAGTATCTGTTGCATTGATTAATGTCAACACAGTAAGGGTGAAGGTAGACTGTTTCATTACGTATAGTCTACAGTTTTCTTAATTTGAGAATTATTTATTGTATGCACGTATGTGGTTTGATTTGGAATATTCTTAGCTACCCATTAGTGTTAATTTAAGTATGTTCAAATCTCTGCTTTGGACGTGACTGTCAGCAGTGGCTACAGACATACTAGTATTAAAATCCTCCCTAAAATTCTCTGTGAATGAAGTTCTTGGCAGATACATGAAAATGACTTGTAAGAATTGTTTTCATTGTGGCAGTGTAATACTGATATGGACTCATAGTTTCAGTATACCATGTAACCTCAGTTTGATACCACTGTAGTCCATTTATAACTTCCAAGGTTCCATTACAGATATTAGCCAAGGCTTAATAGTGACATGTTTAAAATAATCTGTGACTACTATTAACATACAGTAATGCTTATACCTGTATTTATTGAATGACCTTGCATTATGAAGGAAACAAGAATATGGGACATTGACACAAGTCAGTCTTGGAAAATTAAATACGTTTTGATGGGTGGGTGGGGGGATGTGGATAAAATGTTACTTCTGTGGTATTTCTCCTTGTCCTCCTCCTCCTCTTCCTCTTCCTACTTCTTGCTACAGTATGGGCCTGTCATCCATTCCAAGGCTCCTTAAAACTGCTCTCCATCTTCGGGGCCTTACCAATAGATAGTGGCCTGTGGCAATTGTTATGTGCTTTTTAGGCAGGAATTCATTTTTACCCCTTACAAGTGTTGAGATACGTCAGCAAAGCACCCCTTGATGACAGGGATATAATTCAGTTAAAATTTTCTGCTATTTTATGTTGCCAAGTTTGCTGAAGATGTCACTAGTATACAGTCAAATGCTAGCAATAAGGTTGAGATACCCTAGATGACAGTTAATTGAGAATTTAAGATGTGAAAATCTTTTATATTAAAAATAAAATCCACTCATAAGAGGTTAAACATTAAACTTGTTACAAGAGTAAAATGTACATCAGTTATATGGGAGAATTTTGGAACCAGTTTAACATTTTGATTCAGAAAAGATCTTGCAGGGCATTATCTTAAATGAGTTTGACTGTGTTGGGTGCTTCATTGAGCTTACAGCAGGTAAATTCATGTGCTGTGATACCAGTCTCCAAACAGGAAAGCTGTCTACTTGTGATAGTCCTCCAAAACTGGAGTGTGCATTTCACAAACCTTCAGAAAATAGTACTTTATGTGTTCCATATGAGGATTGTTGTGGTTGAGCAATAAAATAGTTCTTTACAGATATTTTTATTGTCTTGTTGACACACCAGTAGCCTGCTGGAGTTCTGTAATTATAAAGTGATCCAGTTGTCCTAGACTTCTTTCACTCCTAGATAATGGGCTAGGATCTGCTTTGTACTCTCATATGCACCAATTCATTTTAATGGAATTTCAAAGTGGTGTAGTAATTCTGAATAAATTGATTGGTTGAATTTATAGCTGCCATAAGGTAATGATCATTGCACAGTTTTTTTTTTGTTGGTATGTTTCATCCCCAGTGACATTTCATCTCTTTATGTCTACTTTTATGAGTGACTGTACACTAGCACTACAAGCCTTGTCTCTGTGCTGCCAGATAATTTTATTGAAATTTTAGATTCTGAAATTCTCAAACATTCCAGTAGCTTTGAGAACTTTTTCATTATTTTGTACCATGCAGCTGGTTCCACACAAGGCACAGTGCAACAAGCATAAGTTGTGAGTTGAACTTGCCTATCCTCTCTTCAGATGAAACTGAGGTTACATGTTTGTAGTTTTAGTACAATTGATGCTTTTGTTACAAACTAATTCACAGCTTGGAATTTATTACAAGAAGTTTGGTTAGGTATACATTTTTTTGTAATTTGTACCCATAGACTTCAGGCTTGTTTTAAAGTCATTTTCAAGATTGTAGATGAGAATTTTAAGGTGTTCTTCTTGAACCTCTCCTCTTCTAATATGTTGCAACTTTAGGAGTAAGGTGTATATAAATTATGGTTCGCATTGCTTTCATCTCTTGGATATAAGCTATGTCTTGGAGTTGTGTTAATTGAAAGTAGTTCATGAATGAACATCATTGTTACAAAGTGATCACGTGTATATGTCATGTGCTTATCAACTAGTTTTCTGCATTTATTTGAATCCAAGTTGCATTCTTTATACATTTCAGTGCAGCAGTTTGTTGAACACAAATCATTTACATTGTATTGTGTTATTACACATTTTGATATTATGGAAGGACTGTTCAAACTTACACTGTTGTGTAGAATATAAGCCACTGTTCAGACTGCTTATACAGGCAACTCTTGTTATATTTGCTTTTGTTATCCACTTTTGCATATTCATGATCTTATTTCAGCCTTCACTTGTACCATCTGAATCATCAAACTTTGATGTCCTAGCTTCCCAGTAACTCTTAACAGCCAGCGGGCTTAATCAGTTGTGGTTAAAAGTTATAGATTTTGAATTTACATACCATTGTCATGTTTTCATTTTTTATTTGCTGTGTTGTGCTGTGCATAAATTTGATTCTTGTGTCTTAATGCTTATGAACATTGTATTGACATTTAAATTAAATCCTGAAAGATTGAAATCTCATGCTTTTGGAAATGCGGTCTCTTGTTACACGTGTTATATGTTTCATGTTTTTTATATTTGTGGCACTTTTCACCAACAAGGTATTTGCATATAATTAGAGTCTCTTGTACATGTTACGAACATGGGATAGTGGAAAGTTTGGATACATGTGTCATTATAAAATATTCATACAGCCCAGGCAGGTAGCAAACCTGAACTAATTAGAAGTTTTATTTGGAAAAATTATTCGTAGGTTGCTGTGTCTCTGGTCTTTTTTTGTACATACTGCAGTGTGGAGCAGATCTGTCCACACTGTCAGCTTAATTATTTGTATATAATCATTTGTATTGAACTGTCCCTGCCTACATTCCATAGGCTTGTGCAGGGCTGCACAAATCCTTATTGCCAGTCAAACAATAAGACCAACGAATGCACTATATTGACCAATTTCATTCTGGCCTATTTCCCTACACGTGTTTCGGAACTTTAAAGTTCCATCTTCAGGGGTTTCTTTGTTATTACCTCATTGCCAGGTTGCCGGGCAATTAAATTTTGTATGGTGTGAAATATTTGTGGGTCCTCAGTATGGAGCTTGCTTCATGTCACTTGTATTTACTTCCTGCCAGTCTGAAAATATGTATAAAATTTATGAGACCAGTTTATAAGTTTGGATTCATTCATTGCTTTCTTTGATTGCTGCTATGAAATTTGTATAAACATTAACTTTTCTTCCCCCCCCCCTCCCCCCCCCCCCCCAAGTTTTGTACAGCAGCTTGGATTCAGATAAATTCCACATTGTGTTGACTTGAGAGTCTAAAGTTATGATGAAAGCTGTGCCACTGCATTCCACTCTTAATTGTATGTTGAAACCAATTCTTTCCTACAGCTTACTTTCTTTCACTAAGAGGATGCTACTGCACCAGAGTGAAGATATGCAATCGTATATTTTATCTTTGTGTCACATATTGTGTGTGTGGTATATTGATGATACAACGTAAAATGGAATAAAGATGAAGTAAGCACGAAACAAAATGGAGAAATTGTGTTGGAATGAAAAGCAATGAAATGTGTATGTGGTGGAAAGAAATCAGATATTTTTAATGTATGGAGAATAATAATAGCAAGTGTGATAACTGAAATGTGGAAGAAGAAGAATAATGAACTATTCGTCATGAATGGAATTAATGAATACCTATGCTAGACACACAAATGATTGTACTGCGTTAATATGGCTACTGCGAATGGATCCATGCGTATATATATGTATATATATATATATATATCTTTATCTTTAGCTCGTATACCGCTGAGCACAATGCAGTGGTCGTATATCTTTTATATCCGAGAAAAAAGCCCAAATATTTTATGCAATATTTTGGGTTTATACCGCGCGGTTTTAGTCAGGGAATCGAGATTTGCAATTCTGTATTGTGAATCTGCCTTTGGTTCGCTCATTCACACATGCGGGGGCAACATATAAAATGCCAGCAAGCAGGTGAGATTCTAATTCATCACTCAGCTCTACTTTATTCCCCCTTCAACCCCCTTACAGTTCCAGTTGTCTGTAATTTAATGATGTGTGCAGAAATTTTAAATATATTCTGTAAGGGAAGACAACAGTTGATTGTTGTTTGCTGAGATAGGTCGGAGTTGCCTTGATACATGCACTACAGTCCTTATTCAGGGATGGCCATCTAGCATCTATGAAGGGATGTTTTGTTGGATTTGCATTGCAGTTGGATCCTTGCAAACAAATGTTACGTACCTTTAGAAACAAAATGTTGTCATGAATCGTTCAATCTAATTGTTAATCAGTATTTAATGACTATAGGATAACTAAGATCCAAGCCATTTACAATGGATAATTTCCAACACTTAATTGTATTGCTGAGAAAATTCTTGAGTATGATTCTCTGTCACAGTCTTCACTTATTTTCACATCTTTGACCCATCTTAGGTCTACAGAGTGTGTTCCCAATTAAATTTGTATCCTATAAGTGTTCTTTTCTAGTACCATAGATTGGCCTCAAAAATGCTGGCTTGCTTGAATGCTGCACAACACCTTATTTTTCCAGGACATTCAGTACTATGTTATATCATATACAGCAACTAACCATCAAAAAGCTGAGTGCATATTCACAGACTAAGTGAAATTTGACAACTGTGGCATACGTCAGCAGTCAAGAATACAGAACCATATAAACTGTGTATGGCCATAACAGCTATCAAAATAAAAATGATTTTCATTATTACAATGGATCTGCTGTGTCAAGATTTACCATACAGAACCCTCATGTGAGATAGGGAATTGTGGATTGTGGCAGGGAACACTGGAGTTATATGTATGTGTTTGGTTCAGTTATGAGTGTAAAATGAAATTCAGCTGAATGCCTATTTCATGATGGTCAGCACTTTAAAACAGTTTTATGGATGCCATAACTTTGGGTACAGACATAAAAAAAATCCTGTTTGGTAGTAGCGTGTCCCTCTTGATATATCGGAACCGCCACATCATATCTTTGTATGTATTATTTACCACTTGAGTTGTTGACACAGGTCAGATGTGTCTCCAAGAGCAGCGGTGTCAAGGGTGTGGTGCTGGAGATACACAGGGCCAGAATTGGCACGTTCCTGGCAAGGAGACCAAACTTCATGGCATCGTAGGAGACAGAGGGAGAAGGGGCCTGCTGGTTTCTTAGGCTTATATTAATATTGCTACTGGTGATAGGAGGGGTGGAGCTGAACCCAGGCCACCCCAGCAAGCAAGACAAACTGGACCAAATTCTTGCACACATCAGATCATGAATGCAAAAGGAATGCCATACAAACTTCTACAAACCCACAGCCAGGAAACGACAAACGTAAGGCAAGAAGCCAAGGTTGTGAAATAGAAACTTTAGATCAGCAAAATTGTAAGAGGCATGATGAAGAGTTCAGACAAATGCAGCAGACAATAGAAAAGTGGGAGTCTTGCCAACGAGAGAGAGATAACAAAGTGGACTGCCTTGAGCAAGAGAAAAGGAAGAACTGTTATATTCAGGATTGCTGAAGGTGATAATGACAACTACACTGATGAGATAAAGTGATAAATGTACTAAACAACATGATGAGACCAAAGGCAATACCGAACAGCATAGAGTATGTTACGCGACTGGGGGGAGGGGGAGGGACAGGTAGAACACCCCTATTAGTTAAATTTACAACCTTCGGAATGAAATTACAAGTACTGCAAATTACAAGGAAATTAGCTGGCTTTGGGGTGAGTGTGGACAAAGTCTTTGCACCAGATATCAGAAACATAAGGTGAAAGGTGCAAAGAGAAAATGTACAGAGAGTACATCACGGCGTGCTTCAGGCCTCGCTAACAGATGCACAGTCAAGGAGTGAGGGAGGGAGGGAGGGAGAGAGAGAGAGAGAGAGAGAGAGAGAGAGAGAGAGAGAGAGAGAGAGAGATGTGGGCTAATGACAACACCGAAGAGTCAATGCTGCCAACCCAGCAAGGAGGGAGTTAAAAAGAACCAACAATTCAGCAAGGTCAGCAAGCAGCCCCTTGGCAGTGGGAGACCAGAAGCAGAGGTGATGCTGGAGGGGGACCAACAGAACGGCAGACAACCACATCAGAGGGGCCAAGTCCGAGGGCCACTACTCTCTAATATTGCTTGTGAAGCTGGCTAACAAAAAGGCATGAACCAGAGATAGGGAGTAGGATAGAACTGGGAGGGGGAGTCAGTCTAGGAAGAGATGGGTTTGGCAGGGGCATTAAAGATGGGGATTCTGGAACATAGAAGGGCTCAAGGGCAAATAAGAGAACATGGATTTTATTCACTGGGTACAAGACCATGATATAACTGAAATAGCAAGAAGATGGGTGGGAGGGGAGACCTTTGAACTTAAGGGGTACAAGGTCACTCAAAAGAGAGGACCAGAATCGCAGCACGGTATAAATCCTGGAGATTAGTGGCATGTGTGAAGGAGGAATAGGAACAGTGCAAACAAACCTGCCACACCTATGGGACACCTTCGACATGATGAATAGGACAGAAGGCACAGTGACAGATCAAGTAAAGATGCAATGGTGAATGAAGAAGGGAGGGAATAGAATTCTGCAACAGGAACTTTAGAAATACTGAATGGAGAGTGTGGCGGGGATGGAGGTGAGGTGACACTTATTAACCACGTGGGGAGGAGTGTCGGAGACTATGCATTGGTGTCGGAAGGAATACTGGAGAAATTGGTAATTTTAGGGTAGGGGTTGAAATTATAAGTAGGTACATGCCGATTACAGTAGAATTGGTGATTGGAATAGAGGTAATCAGGAGCAACACAATGGTACATACAGGACAAACCAAGAAAATTGTCATAATCAAATGGAAGTGTGGTAAGAAAGCAGCCTTTCTAGGTCAATCAATCAGTGTTGTGAACTGCTCATCCATGGAGTCATGAAGATGATAGAAGATGGTGATGGTGACATTGGCAAAGCCATAAAAATGCTGGATATTCTGTCGAAATAGAAATGAAACTCTTGGGGGTGGGGAGACAGGGTCAGCACACTTGTGGTTTGACATGGATGCAGGAAAGGCAGGAGATCAGTGAGAGGGGCACTTAAGTGTTTTCTGCACAAAAATGACGACAGCGGCAGGGCTAGAGACTGGGGTAGGAGGAAGAGACACGAAGAGTTACTAGAGAGCAAGAAGGCAGAATGACAGAAAAGGGAGGAGGAGAGATTGGACAGCTTATTGCTACCCAGCGAAGTGAAGTTTTGGGAAGCTGTCAGAAGCATGACCAAAAAGAGGATCCTCAATGTGCAAGATAGAACCGGGAAGGTGGGTGGATCACTTCAGCAACCTGTTCCACAGTGACAAGGGTGTGGTACCATTAAGAGAAACTAGAATTATGGGCCCACTGTATGTGGAAGAACTAGACACTGATTTCATGATGAAGGAAATCAGGGAGGGAATCAAGAGCCTGAAGAATAATAAAGCACCAGGTGTCAACGGAATACCAGCAGTAATGTGGAGAGAATTCAGCACCAGAAACAATGGGCTTGAAATTACAAGATATCTAATCAATGGAATAAAGAATGGGAAGGCAGTCCCCAAACTATGGAAGACAGCTGCACTATGTCCTGTTTACAAAGGCAAGGGGAGATGAAATGATCTGGTCAATTACAGAGGAATTGCCCCACTACCAGTACTGTGGCTTGTAGGCTGGGGGAGTGGTTGTTAAACAACAGTGTTAAGCAGATTCCAGGTAGGGTTTGTAAGGAATAAGAGGACAGCTGACAATATCATCATAATCAAAACAATCAAGAACAACAATCAAAATAATCAAGAAGTAGGCTCAGTGGTCAGGTGCATTGTTGTGGATTTGCTGCTTACTGGATTTCCACCTTTGGGACCATCTACAAGCACTCCCATACTAATTACTAATTAATCTCTTGTAATTTAATGATGCAATTGGCATTGGTTTCCGTCTCCTGCACACTTAGCATTCTTTTCATGGTGGTTGCAAGGAGGGCATTTTCATTGTGATTGCTTCCTTTGGAGTCATAACTGAAGACCCATCTTTCATCACCTGTGTGTGATGCTTTTCAAGAAGTTTTGATCAGTTTCTGCTCATTCATATCTGGCTGGGACAGATGGCCTAAAGTGACTTATAAATGTACATCTTCAACCGTGCTATATTGTTCTGTAATGTCACACTATATCTGCACTTGAGCAACCAGTTCGTCATTTATACTGATTGAAGGTCATCCAAGATAGTTGTCACTTCTTCTGATATTTGTCCCTCTTTAGAGCAACAGAACTACTCAAGAACTCATGCTGAGCTCATTGTTGCTTCTCCAAATGTGTTTGGATCAGTTGATGTTTTGGTTGTCATGTTTATGATCTTTCCCATGCATTATATTCTCTTGGACACCAATAAACCAGCATATATACAAAATGTAAACGTGGCTGTGTGTGCAGTAACATGCTAAAGATACATCTACCACTGCCGTGTCCCTGTGCAGTGTGATGTGTCTTGAGATGTGGATTCAGTCTCACACATTTTTTCAGACCTCAGACATCATAACTGTTACAATTCACCAGTCATAATCCAAACAAGTATTATTCATGTTTTTATTTCATTCACATTAAAAAGGCTGTTTATCAGGTTGTACTTGGTATTGTTACTGAAGTATTATTTATGCATATTGTTTATATCTTACTTTAAATCATATTGTGCTCTCAGAAGGCAAAGTCAAAGCATGTTTCAGTAACCTGTTAGATTTTAAACTGTTCAGAATGAGATTTGATTAACTGTAATGATTTTATGTATTTTTCATTTTTAAGCTTTGGCTTTTTAAGTCCCTCATAAAATATGGCACATCAAATTCTGTAAGGTCTGTAGTTGTGTATTGAGGCAATCATGCATCACTCACTGTGATTTTATGTATAATTGGTGTCGGTATGATATAAAATAGTAGGTATGTACTAATGTTTCGGTAGAGTGAAGCTGTGGACAGGATAGATACATTACACAGCTGACTGTGGGGCTGCAGATTGCTGTTATGGTTTGTTTAGAAGCAGTTTTATAGATCAGTTATTTGAACAACCTTTCCTTTGAAGATTCTAGCCTTCTGGAACATTACACTGTGTTGACTGGTAAATAATTACCATCGGGTAGGAGGAGCATAATATCTCCTTCTTCAGGATCCAGCAGTCTAGCAGACTGTTTGACCCTGATCACCACTCTGAGAATGTGAAGTCTTTCCAACCATTCCTTCCTTAGCTTATTTAGTTCATACTACTTACACTTGAGCATATGTGTAAAAGTCAGTTACTTCCTCTGAATAATGATGAATTATAACCTTAAATTATGGCATGGCATATGCAGCAGAGTGACATATATTCTGTATAGTATCTTCAGAGAGCAACATGCATCCTGTACAGTTGGCATTTAACAAAAATATGTTTCATGCGAACACACACACACACACGCACACACTCCAGAATTAGGAGTTAACAGGTTTATTGGTATTTTTGAAACTAAGGTAGTTCATAACACCTTCATAGGAGGGATTCAAACATTGTGTACAGAGTAGAGAGTTGGAAATGTAGGGGTAATATTTTACATAAAAATTTTATCCTGTATGTCACAAGTTCTGCTTCAGTTTTTCTTAGTACAGACATGTGTCAAGTTTTTAACTTTATTTTATGGAAAATATTATTGCATTGATTGTTGTGTTACATGTATGACTGTATTCTGAACCTTTTCTTTAACAATACTCTGTACACCATCATTTTTAGTTATCATAAGTCAGTATTTTAATTTGGCATGGATTTAAAAAATTGTTGTTTATGTTTCCAACACTTCAAGTCTTATTGAAACACGTTTGCTCGGTTACCTTCAGGTTCAAAATAAAATACCATCCAGAAGACTCTGTGAAGAGGAGAGAGGAGCAGATGACAGCTCTTAAGGTACAGTGCATACTAGACTATGGAGTCTGAAATTTAAGCTTTGCCCCCTCTTAACATGCAGTTTTCATACTTGCTGCTCCATTTTCTTGGTGTCAGGTGTAAGACTAATAGGCATCCAGTCAAGAACAGTCCTCCTCGCCCTCTACAAGGAACCCAAGGTTTATTACCACATTCTGCTACAAGTCTCCATCCTAAACAAAAATCATTCAGTCTACAACATACACCCAATTTCTTTAAGATCCATATGAATACTGTGTTTCTGTCTATACCTAGGTCTTCCAACAGTGATTTTCCTTTAGGTTTTTCAACAAAACTGTGGTATGCATTTGTCAATCTTCCCTTGCATACCACATTCCCTGCTCATTTTGTTCTCCATAATGTGATGAAGAGTACAAATTATGAAGCTCTTCATTATGCAGTTTTTTTTTTTCAGGCACTTGTTAACTTGTCTGTCTCAGGTCCAGATATTGCCTCACCACCATGTTTTAAAAAAACCACAGTCTGTGTTTGTCCTGTAATGTGAAGGACCAAATTCTACACCCATACACGTACAAGCATTGAATGTCTAATTGTGTACGCATTGTCACTATACTTGGCATGTTAAAGAAAAGTTTGGAGGACCAGTAGTTTGAAGTATAAACATCTTACCTGATGACGGGTTAGTAGTGGTAATAGTAATGCTGTTGACCTGCTGGTCTGTGGATGAGACACGTCACTTATTCATAAATTTCTAGGTTTGGTGCATGACTAAATCTGTAAAAATGTTTCTTTTTTATAGGTACTCGTTTATGTCAATTTTAAATGGGGTAAATTTGATACTGAGATAGGTGGGGTGCAACCACTAAATGAGTATCTGCCCTATTTTAGGTTACTGATGTGGGTTTCACATTTTTGTTTTGTTGTATTATACGCTTTTCACTTTTTAAAAATGTGTTGGTTTTCAGTTATAGTGATAATTTTTGTAAAATGTATTTAACTTGTTTTTTTGTCCTTTTTGTGTGAAAATAATTTGATAGAAACAGTTTTTGGAACCATAAATACCAAATTCTGGAACCTCACCTCATAAAATAAAGAAACTTTCTTTTATTCAGTCATGCTCTGAATTCAGCCTGCTTTTGTGCCTGTTGCACATCATTTACTTTCTATTTAATGTATCTGTTTATTCTGCAGTATGACTACTGTGTTCGTACAGTGAATTAAATTGTCCTCCAATCTACGCCTCAATCTTCCAGGTGGGACTTTAATCAGGTTTTCCCATCTAAACCCTGTATACATTTCTCTCCCGTGCATGCTACATGTCCTGCCCGTCTCATGCTCTGTTATTGGATAACCATAGTAATTTTGGGTAAGCATTACAAATCATGAAGCTCCTGATAATGTAATTTTTTTCCAGCCTCCTCTTGTCCCCTCTTTTAAGTCCAGTTATTCTCTACACATTTGTTTCAAAGGTACTAGTATAATTTGGATTGTTCATAAAATATGGATGACTTTAAATTAATAATTTATACAATAAGATCTGAAGTTTCTTAAGTCTATTGACCTAAACCAAGAGCATAACACTAAGACAAAATTTGGTACACTTAGTCACCACTGCAAAATACCAATAGGAACACTAAAATGAGAGTGAGAACTTAGATGCTGGTTTTGTGGTCTGTAATATTTGATTTTATTACTTGCATGTGTGCACTACTTCTTTCTTCATGATGTGCATGCTTGAAAGAATTTTTTCTGTGTAGCAGTTGTAGAAAGAAACAGACCATTGTGTACTGTTTTTAACTCCAAGTTACACCACATGGCTGAGCTGGTTCATGCATTGGTGGTACTGTATTTGGAATGTGTGTGGTTCAACTTTCTGATGCATTTTATCTTACATTCACCGTGCATTTCCATTCAATATTTAACAACCAACTAAATGCACATTTTATTTATAACTATTTTATAGTTTTCTTAGACTCCCCTACATAAGTTTCGGTCTGAAATCAGACCGAAACATATGTAGGGGAATCTAAGAAAACTATAAAATGGTTATAAATAAAATGTGCATTTAGTTGGTTGTTAAATATTTCTGATGCATGTCTTGCCATGCCGACGATACATATATATATATATATATAGCTGTGAAACCCACCCTCAATTGGCCGTGCTGCTTCATCACTTTATGATCACCTTTCAGTTTCTTTTAACACTGTATAACCACTCCATTTGGAAGAACATCCTTGGTCCCTTGCACTTTTTGCTTTATATTAATGGTCTACTTAAGATAACTAACTATGATAATTTAATGATCAACTCGAAAACAATTTTATTTGCAGATGACACGAGTGTGATAGTAAGTAGCCCTAATGTTACTGAATTAGAACAGAATTTAAACCAGATACTTGTTAAAATAAATGAGTGGTTCAATGCAAATCAGCTTTCTCTAAATTGCAGTAAAACTTATTATATGCAATTCCAAACTATACTCAAACTTCTATGGCTATGAATATTAATAATAACAATAACTTAGTACAAAGTACAACAAAACTGAAGCTTCTGGGAATACTCATTGATAGTACTGTGTCTTGGAGTGAGCATATTGAAATGATTATTCCTAAATTGAATCAGGCTTGCTTTGTACTTAGGATGCTAAGATCAACATTATCACTTGAATCATTGAAAATGATTTACCATGCTCATTTTCATTCCATTTTAACTTATGGACTGGTCTTTTGGGGGAGTTCTGCTTGCAGTGTAAGGGTATTTAGGCTGCGAAAGAGAATTATTAAGATAATAATGGATGCTAGACCTAGAGCTTCTTGTAGAGCATTTTTAAGACCTTACACATTTTAACTCTAGCTTCACAATATATATATATACTCTATAGCTGTATTTATGGTAAACATTAAAATTTATTTGAAATGAATTCTGAGGTACATAGTTTTAATACCAGAAACAATACAAATTTTTTTCAACCTTCTACACATTTAAAGATTTGTCAAAAGGGACTCTACCATTCTGCCATCAAGGTGTTTAATAGTCTCCCCTTGAAATTAGGAATTCATCCTGTAATGATCAGAGGTTTAATGTTGTTTTAAAGAAATTTTTATTGACACAATTATTTTATACATTGGATGAATATTTTGATCATAAACCTTGTAATATACTTATATAATTACCATATGGTAATTGTGATTAATTTAGATTCCTTATTATAAACCATGTTATACATTAATAAAATTGAAGTTATATTATGGTAATGACTAGGTTGGGTTTATATTAATATTTTTCAAACTTTTTGTATTATTTATAAGTTTTAAAACTTTCACGGCGACATGATTCAATATAGTTTTCTCGGGCGCACAGCCGCGTCAATTCGTTTGAATACAACGTTTCGGGGACTAGCTCCGTCCCCATCCTCAGGCAAAACTGATTTAACATACAACTCGTCTGTCCCGGAAATTGATTTCTTCTTCCGTAGATTTTCTAGAAGTCTGATGTTCCTATTTATGTCCTCCCCGTAGAGGTGCTTGATATAAGTTTTAAAACTTTCGCAGCGACATGATTCAATATAGTTTTCTCGGGACAGACGAGTTGTATGTTAAATCAGTTTTGCCTGAGGATGGGGACGGAGCTAGTCCCCGACACGTTGTATTCAAACGAATTGACGCGGCTGTGCGCCCGAGAAAACTATATTGTATTTGTATTATTAATTTTATATTGCTTTCACCATGCATTTTCACTTATTATTCAGTTAACCAACAAATGCACAACCATAAACTACTTTATAGTTTTTATTATAGATGTATTCCCCTACGGACCGAAACACGTGTAGGGGAATACATCGATAATAAAAACTATAAAGTACAGTGGAACCTCGAACTTCGAACACAATCCGTTCCAGGAGACAGTTCGACTTTCGAGTTAAATTTCCCCATAAGAAATAATGTAAATTGAATTAATCCGTTCCAGACCCCCAAAATTTACCCAATATAAAACATTTTAAGTGCCTATTTCAAAAGATCGTAATGATAAAACAAGTATATTTAATTTCAATAATTGAAAATTTTTATTTATAATAGTACATACATAAAAAATATTATATAATAATCAATCAATAATAATAGTAGGAGGGATATTACTGTTCACTGGAAGGTGAATTACCCTTCTTTCATCTGGACCTAGCAGAGAGAGAAGGCGACCACGTGATTCTTTGTTCGACTTTTCGAGTTTTTGTTCGAGTTTCAAAACCGGATTTTCCTCGAATTTTTTGTTCGAGGTTCAAGTTGTTCGAACATCAAACGGTTTGAAGTTCGAGGGTCCACTGTAGTTTATGTTTGTGCATTTGTTGGTTAACTGAATAATATCTGTATTATTACTTTATGACAACTCAATGTAATGTTTTTTTTAGCAATGTTTTTATTGACAAATTCTATATCCGATGGTCGTGTACCATTGAAGGATCAATGAATACAAATAAAAATTAAATTAAATTCCCTAAGCACCAATAGTGTTAGGGGGGGGGGATAGTACAGGGAGTGCTTTTCATATCTCTTAAGGACAGGAGCTGTCATAGAAACATTACTGAATTGAAGCCTGCATTTGCTGGGAATGCAGAGTATGTATAGTTCGCTGTACCATATTCGTAGAAGAGTCTTGGAAGTGCCAAACTCTGGCTTCTAAACAGGTGTTGCACTCTGGAAATATTCTTGACACATGACAGAGCTCTTATCATGAAACATTAACAGTTGCTCATTGATTGTCCCTCAGTTTTTGCAAAGAAAGTGGATTGTGCTGTATTTTCTCTTTTTCTGTTAATTCGGAATAATGGTGTCAGGATTAATTGAACACAGCCGAATGTATTTCTTTGAAAAATGTATGCCCTATGAATTTGCACGCGCTCACTGCACTCCAGACTGTGGGTTTGGGGGTCATGTAAAGGAATTTCATGAATTGCATCATGAGAATTGCCTTAACACCAGTGTCTGTTATTTTGGCAGTTCACATTTCTGCTTAATGGAAACCATGTCTTGTCCAAGAAAAAGGAAAAGTTTTTGTATCTGATCCTTGTCCTTTACTGAACCTGTGATTTGAAAGGTTTCCACCTTCTGTCTTGTGTTTCTTTTTTTTACATGGCACTGTTGATGTGGAATATTTTTGCAACTTTTCTTTCATAACACTTTGCGGCAGTATTGCAGATGAACACCTGTTCAACTGAATGCATTTCACAAGTGTGCTGAGACCATCTGACATCCATATTACAAGAGATGGCTGTCAAGTAAGTGCCTGTTCCAGCCACTGAATTGTCAGCAGCAGAAACACAGCCATGGTGTCGGCAAACAACACCCACACAATGAATTTGTCTTTTTCTGTGCACAGGGGCATGTTACATATACCTGTTGGAATTCTCTGATGGCTGGCTGATAAGCATAGCATAATACAACCTTTGGTATTTTATGTGCTAATGCAAAGAAAAATCTCCTTTTAAATCCACATCAAATGTAAGTGTCGTTTCTGGAAATTGTTTTGATGTGTTTCCTGCAACGAGTTCTTGCATCAGTAAATGTCAGTGCACAAAACTACACAGGATAGCAGCACTAAACCGCTAATATTATTCTGTAATTTTTTATTGCTTGCAGAATCGTGTGAAAGTGTTTATGGAATTTCTGGAGCAGAATCGTCTGGGAAAGGTGTCGGTAGACGCAGATCAATCAGACTATCTGATCCGGTTACTTGATGCTGTTGTGATACGACTGGAAGGTGGGACAGATTATGATTTGTTAGCACTGGACGAGCCTCGATCAACATCTGGTTCAGGCCAGGGATCTGCCGGAACTGGGTTAAATCAAAGTTCAAGGGCAGGCACTGCTGCTACAGGTCAGGCAGCAGATAAGCAGTGTACTGCAGACAGTGATGTCAAGTCAGGGAGCATCAAGGACGAGGAAGAAGAAGAATCAAAACCATTCATACTTGGTGAAGAGTAAGTTTTGTGATTAAATGCGCTTTTATTTCCATAACCTTAGTTTTGGTATGATGATATTACTGTGTTTGTCTGAATTTAAGATGACCCTCATCTAAGACAGCACCCCATAAAATCATTCTGCCAAGTCAAAATTAATTTATCTGATTCCAGAACAACACCTGTAATATGACATTTGCTGAGAAAGAACATTTCACTATTAATTGCATATACTTAATGCACAAAATATGTCAGATTTTATTTGTACCTTTATCTTCATCACATTCACTGCTGCCATTCCCAAACTTGTCACTGATTTTCCACAACATATTATCGTGAAGCATTGCATTGGATATACAGCAGTTTTTAAGCCCTCACAATCACTTTTGGTGAGATGTGCTACCATGCTGTTATGATTCAGTCACAAAGACGAATCACACTGGGCTTCTTGATTCTTCCACTTGGGATCAAAGTATGGTCCCACCAAGACTCACTCACTTTTCAACTGCTTAAATGGTCTTTCTTGGTCATAGATGAGGAATTGTGTGCTTGCTTCATAGACTGGCAGAAGGCATTTGATCATGTCAACTGGACCAAATTAATGCAGATCCTAAAGGGAATTGGGATAGACTGGCGCTAAAGAAGATTTATCAGCAAATTGTACATGGAACAGAGTGTCAAAATACGATTGGACCAAGGGGAGATAAGGAGTGTGAAGATTGGAAGAGGAGTAGACAAGGTTGCTGCTTGTCACCGATTCTGTTCAACTTACGAGTATACAGCGAGTACCTTACCAAGGAAGCTCTTGAAGGGTTTGGAGACTTCAAAATAGGAGGACAAGTAATTCGCACTGTGAAATATGCAGATGACCTTGTGCTACTGGCTAGGGAAGAAAACGTACTACAGGGCATGGTTGATAGACTAATTGAAATTGGAAGACGCTATGGAATGGAAATGAATGTGGAAAAAACTTAAGGTAATTAGAATCTCAAGGCAACCATCCCCAATGAAAATTATGATAGATCAAAAACAATTGGAGAATGTGGAATATTTCAATTATTTGGGCAGCATGATAACAAATGATGCAAGGTGTACACGTGAAATTAAATCCTGAATTGCCATGGCAAAAGCAGCATTCAACAAGAAGAAAAATCTTTTCACCAGCAAACTGGACTTAAATTTAAGGAAGAAACTAGTAAAGTGCTACATTTGGAGCATAGCTTTGTATGGTGCTGAAACGTGGACACTTCGGAAAATAGATCAGAAGTATCTGGAAAGTTTTGAAATGTGGTGCTGGAGAAGAATGGCGATCAGTTGGACCGATCGTGTGAGAAATGAAGTATTACACAGAATCAAGGAGGAGAGGAATATCCTACGTGCAATAAAAAGAAGAAAGGCTAACTGGATTGGTCACGTCTTGCGTAGAAACTGCCTTCTGAAACATGTGATTGTAGGAAAGTTAGAAGGAAGGATAGAAATGACGAGAAGACGAGGGAGAAGACGTAAGTAGCTACTGGATGACCTTAAGGAAAAGAGAAGATACTGGAAATTGAAAGAGGAAGCACTAGATCACACTCTATGGAGAACTCGCTTTGGAAGAGGCTACGGACCTGTCGTAAGACAGACTACTGAATGAATGAAATGGTCTTTGAATGACTTGTTCACCACAACGTGTAACACCTGTAGCTGTGAGGTGATCCTCCAGGCATGACAACCAAGTCTGTATTTATGAAACTGATTGTGGCTCTTATTTTTGATGTTGCAGTTTCCTTAAATGCATCCAACACCAAGGTCTCATTTTTTCAGGAGAATATGTGGCCTTCTGTTCCACACCACTGGCAACCATCCCTTCTTATGCTTATTGGTCCCCAACCTTTAGGTTGGCAAGTAACAATCATTCCTCTAGGCAGTTGCTGCTTAAGCAGTTTTGTTGTTTAGAATAATGTAGGGTGGTAACTTGTAACCATTATCTTGCATCTTTTCATTATGTCATGTTTTCATCACCATGGGTTTTGCCATGACATGGACAAATGGCATATTGAAGTACACTGTGCTTTTATTGGCATTTCCTGTTTGGCTCAAGATGTAGTTGCTTATTTTGTGAAGTCCAATCACATGCTTCTGAAAAGCAACAAGCTTCTCAATGTCTCCTGGCAATTTTTGGCAAAGTGAAATTGTTGTACAAAGAGAGAGACCCTGTTCCTCTCCAACACACATGCACCACAATTCATGCTGGGCTTGAACTGGTACTGAATGATTAATCTGGCAAGTTTCTGTGATTTATATTTTGTTGCTTTGCATGTAATTGGCACTTCAGGCTTTCTTTTTTTAAGGGTTGTTTTGGAATGTTGTACTGAGTAGCAGGATTAAATGTTCCCATTGATTTTAAGGAACATAATGCTGTCATATTTAAAGGTTGAGAGGTCCTAGAAGAATTAGCTTTACTACCCATCCAGACCTGCCCTGGGGGCCTACCCAGCCTCCTGTACAATGGGTACCGGGTTATTCCTGGGGGTAAAGCGGCCGGGGCGTGGCGTTGCGTTGGCCATCCCCCCCCATCTAGCGCCGAGGTTCAAGAAAGAGTAGAGCTATACCTCTACTCCCCCTCTGGGCCTTCATGGCCTGTTCTAGGGTGAACTTTACCTTTACCCAGTATAACATCCCAGAACATCATACTTCTCAACATAACATTGTGGAAACCTCAGGTCTTACATCGACAGTTTCTTGTTCTAGTTATTTGAAGTGTCCATGCCTGGTTCTATGGAAACATTTCTGATTATTGGCTTCTTTTGTTACCTCCACATTCACATGTTTGCTTCTGAGGCCCTGAACTTCCTTCATGCATTACTATTATTCATTTTCTCAACATGGTTAATGAACATTACTTTTGATTGGCTTCATACCTGCATGATCCTTTAGAATACAGCTTGCACTTTAGACCTCTTCTTCACATGATGGACAATTTTACCATCCAGATGAAAAAGCTATAATGCTACAGATACGGAGTATGAAAACTTGTTAAGTTTCTGCGTGGTTGTCAAAGTATGCTATGAAAACATTTCCTTATGTGTACATATGAAGAACATCCAGAAAGTAAGTACCGTTAATTTTGTTTGTTGTTTAGTGAAGACATAAAGAAGAAGGAACGTGACAAGGTAGCAGAACCTTCAGAATTGAAGAAGGACCCTTCACAGCCTCTTAAATTGACCATCAGCTCAGAGCAAGTTGAACTACAAAAAAAGGCCAAAGAGTTCCTGAAACAGAAATCGGCAGAAGAAGAAGATGTACCTAGTATGTGTTTTGTCATTTCTAAAACAGAATGTTTCAAATTGTTATTTATCATACAAGCTTTTCTGGTTATCTAAAGCTCAACAACAATCATTCTGGGAATAATTTATGTCAGGAATATGCACCTGATGTAATAATACATTGCTTATGTGAAAAAGTTTTCAGGACCAGAGCTAACGAACAGTAACTGCGGGAAAGTGATGCATATGGGAACAGTGGATAGAGGTTTCACTGCAGTTCATAAAGTGTCATTATATTTATGTTGTAGTAGTGTGTTGTTTGTTGCAGCATTGGTCATGCATTCTGACATGACTTTTAAGAGAGTTCTGGTTACAGTAATTGCAGAAAACTTGTTCTGGTAAAAGTAGTAAAAAAATGTTTTGGCCTATTATTAGTTTGTGTGTAGTGTTGCATTCCTGAATTACTGTGTTTTCTCAAATACGCAGTGCATTTGATTAAGCCATGCAACCATTTTTATTTTGGTGGAGGGGGGGGGATAAATTAAAGAAAGTTTATGTGAATTCATTAATTATTAATATATACAGTGAAACCTCTATCCATCGTTTTTCAGGGGACCGGAAAATTTGAACGATACATACGGGAAATGATAGTACCGGGAAACCATTAAAAATTATAGATAAGAACAATTTAATGATAATTATTACTTCTTGCTGAGAAAATCTTTCATTGACGTTTGTTTTGAGCAAACTTTACTCCTCCTCAATTCAAAGTACGATTTTTCAAGGCCTAGAACACTTTCACGACCACTGTCACTCGTGCTGTGCGCATAAAAGAAAAATCTTACTTCCATCAGCGCTTCATGCGTCTCAGCAAAGCTCGCCAGCTTCTTCTTCTCCTTCTTCCCGCTCCACACTCCCGGACGTCACGAGGCTCACGCACAGCTCCTGCACTGCTACACCACAGGTTGCCACGTGACTGTCCACAGAGACGTAGCCCTCGAATTTATCTTTGTTCATGCCACTGAACTTTTCCCAGTCTTGGCGGAAATCGTCGTCATCATTGGTCAATACGACGTCACTATCGCCTGAAGATTGCCCCTGCACGTAACCAGCTTTCCGAAAACAATTTTCGATTGTCTGCTGGGTTACTTGTTGCAAGGCTGCCACAGTGTAGTGCAAAGCTTCCAACACGTTTATCTTCTTTTTTGTATCTTTGCCTGCATCCATTAAGCAAACAGCTGTTTGCACGAGGCGTTTTCTATAAAGCTGCTTATAACAGTTTATTACCCCTAAATCAAGGGGCTGGAGCACACTTGTACAATCTCCCGGGTACCGTATGACTTTTACATTTCTTAGAAACGATGTATCCTTTGGATGTGCGGCACAATTGTCCACAAAGAGGAGAATGTTCCTGTTTTGTGCACCCATACTTGCGTCTAATGAACGCAGAAATGAAGAAAAAATGTCTGTGATCATCCACGCTTTATTGTTCGCGTGGTACTTGGTGGGTAATTTTTTTACATTCTTGAAACATCGCGGTTTCGGAGATTTTCCGATAACAATCGGCACTTGTTAGTCAGTTCCATCACTGTTAACACAAAGTAAAACAGTAAGTCTCTCTTTACAGTTTTTCCCTCCATGACAAGACTCTCCTTTGAGAGCCAAGGTTCTATCAGGAAGCACGTTGTAGAAGAGCCCCGTCTCATCCGCGTTGTAAATATCACGTTGTTCGTAGCCCTCCAACAAAGATGGCAGTCTTTCCAGCCACGCTTCTGTGCTTTCGCTGTCCACTGCCGCACTTTCTCCGACTAACTTCTTGTATACTAGGCCATGCCGGTCCTTAAACCTCGCTAAACCATCGCTTCAAATTAAAAAAAAAACTATCAGTGCGGGAAAATGTTCCGTCAGGACCGTGATTTTTCAACTATTGGTGCGGGAAAACGACAGTTCGAGGAACAATGGAGGCGGGAAAAAATAGTGTTATTTATATGGGGCTAATTTCGGGACCAAATAAGGCAGATGATACGTGCGGGCGAACGACGGTAACGGGAACGATGGATAGAGGTTTCACTGTATCTAGTATATGTGTAAATGATCACTGAATCTCATTCAAGATGGCACTGCTTAAGATGTTTTCCACCTCAGTGTGATTACTGTACACTTTGCCTGTTAATGTGTTTTCTGTTTAAAAGGATTTCACATGTAGAAAGCATGGGAAATGCTCAGTGCAGTGAATGTTTTATGCCTTTAATATGTTTTTCACTTCAGAATCTTAAACAGTTTTCTCAAGTTGCCTGCCTTTGGTTTTTAAAAACATACAGTGGCAAAATGACACTTTCGTTCCCAAAGACTAATCTCCATGATCGTTTCTACACATGCATTTCTTGGGACCTGCTTGGGAGTGTGTTGTGTGTTGTATTGGTGAGTGTGTGGACTGTGTTGGTGAAACCAGTTAGTGGTGTAAGGCTCCTAATGGATAATTGTGATGATACAAGCCACTGTCAACTATTTTTATGTTAGTGCTATTAACTAGTCATTGAATTCAGGTATTAAATAGTGATTGAATTCGGGTCCAGGACAGTGCTGTTAATGCATTTTGACAAAATGTATAGTCTGAGGAATGCAAGCTCGTAGTGCATGGTTGATCTACTGAGTGAAAAAGTGTGGCTTTGATGGAGTACACTGTGACTGTGACATTGTTTTACTTTAATTTAGTGATTTTAAGTGTTCTGTATGCAAAATTTAAATACATTTTGTGGTCACTTCACATGTTTATTTTTGTACAGTTTTCGTCTTGTGCAGTGATTAAGTAAAGGTAAAGCAATCCCATTACAGGCCTGGACAGGCCCTTAGGGTTCCAGAAGTTTGAGGCTCCCAGATTTCTAGACAATCAGCACATGAAGGTGGTAAGGTTGTCAGCCCTACGCACCGGCCGCTTTTACCCCCCAGGAAAGATTCCTGGTACTCATTTCTGTTAGAGGCTAAGTCGACCCCAGGACCATAGTGTGACCGAAACGATTATGCCAATGAAAAATTTCAATGACACCATCGGGAATCGAACCCGCGACGTTCCGGCTTGTAGGGCAGTGCCTCAACCAACTGCGCCACCGCGTGCTCCCGCAGTGATTAAGTAGTGAACATATTATTGGCATGCCTGCAACAACAAAAACTCGCATGAAACATAAGCCTCTCTCAATTCAAGAAAAGCTGGGAAATATAAACTGTGTGAATGTTACTGCAAGTGTTCCTCACATAAAACATCCCTGACAAATTTGTCATTTCTGTGTCAGCTTTAAGTGACAGCCAGACTGGAGAAAATGAAAACAGCAATATATGAGAACATAATGGTAATTCTAGAGTGGTTTTGGCAAAAAGGGTTTCTTATGTACCAGCTGATAGTATAATTTTAAAACGGAGGGCAGATGAAGAAGAGGATGGCCCCATGTTGATAGCCATAAACTAGTCCCCACACATTACAAGGTCCTTCATTTTCTATAAGGCACATCTGGTGTCCCAGATCATATTGTTAAAGCCTATGTGATCTTCAAATAACATGTTCAGGTGCCATACCATGGCTGGCCTCACAGCAGAGGTTCAGCAACTTTGACAAGTACGTACTTCAGCAGTTACAGACATCTAAACCAGCATAATGTCTAAACATTGTGACATTGCACTTATTGATGTGTACATAGTGTAACTTTGAAAGGAAAGTTATGAACAGTTTTGTGCTCATAAAAACCTTGTTGTGTTGTGTTCGAGAAAGTTTTTAAAATGGCTGAAGACAGTAAGACTTCAAGCGTGGGTTGAGAATGGAAAGTATTCATGTAATGCAGAATTTACATGAAATAATATTCTAATAGAGTGAATGTCAGTTCCGTTACAGAGTTACAAGATAACACATTTTGAGGCGTAGTCTTCTGCAAAGTTGTCCCGCTTAATAAGCCTGATTTGCTGATGTTTTCCACAAATGTCTGAAGAGGGTTTCACTGTGTATACCGTATATTCTCGAATCTAATCCGCACTTTTTTTTACAGTTTTAGAGGGCTAAAAAATCAGATGCGGATTAGATTCGCGTGCGGATTAGAGCTGGATTTTGGAAAAATGATTGAGCTGCTGTACAATATAACAATAACGTAATTAACGTAATTAATAAACAACGTAAGAACAATACAATACAATAATCTATTATTTTATTATTTATTATTATAATTTATTATTCATCAGACTCGCCGTCATCACTCATAATTCGAGGAATGTTCAAAGATCTGGCCTTCTTTATCGCCTCCTCGCGAGTAGATCATAACTCACAAACAGTCCAGTCTTGCGTCTCTCTTGAAAAAACGTGAAGATTGCATCATCAATTTCAGGAAATCGTCCTTTCTTGGGTCCAGTGAATTTCCTTCGTGACGCCTCACACCCGCTGATCGCTGCCTTGTGTTTCCGCCATAGTCGAACGTTGCTTTCATCAACTCCAAAAATTGCAGCGGCTTTGCGGTTTCCATTCTCCTCTGCGCACCGAATAACGTCACGTTTGAACTTTGCCGTATATGAGAGTCGTTTAGATTTCAGGTGTCCCTCTTCCATAAGTACGGTACACGACAAATTGGAACAAGCACCTCCCATGTTTCAACAACTAAAGATCAGCTGGCTTCAGACGAGATTGCGCACGTCTGTTGAGAAAGACCCCGCCTCTATCGGTATGACTCATCGGCCACAGGCGTAGCGTCGGATTTTAACGCATTGGTAACATCCAATATTATTCAATCAGTCGCCCCGTGGGCAAGGGGTGGTTGAAGGAAAGGTGCGGATTAGAATCGCGAACTAACTTTTTTTCGTTTAAGAAGTCGCCAAAAACTGGGTGCGGATTAGATTCGGGTGCGGTTTAGATTCGAGAATATACGGTAATTCCTTGAAATTTAAAAACATTGTTTATTTTGCTACACTTTTGTGCATTCTGTAATCTCATGTCCTGCCACTGGCTAGAAAAAAGCCACAGCTTCCAACCAAAGGCTGCATTGAAACCTTGAATGACATGTTTTTTCTCCAGTGCTAAGGCCTTTAATTGGTATACTGTGGTTGAAACACACACCCATTCTGCCACTCCTGACTAAGCATATTCTTGTACTTCATGATGTTTTACTTTGTCGTCTTGGAAAGCCCCCTGACTATCACATTCGGTAGCATTAGCTCTTTCTTCTTTCTCTAGTGTTGTATACAGCCTACAGTAATGTCATATTTTTGCCGGCATACAATTTCCAATTTCATATACCTGTTGAATTGTTTTTAGTTTCTTAATAACAGTGAAGGATTCTAAATATATCCCTATTGTACTTATGTAGAGTAGATAGTGTGCACTTTGGTTGTGATTGGGTGTGTGAAAGAAAGAGAATGTTGTGAAAGTTAAGATAGCTCTAGAAATGAATAGTGTGCCATCCTTGTAACAAATAAGTCATATACTGTTGCCAACCTTATTACAGGTATGCCTTGCAGTCCCTGCCCCCCCCCCCCTTTTTGTCACATTAGTTATAGAAAAGTGTACATAGGATGTTCTAGACAATAGGATATGTTCTTTATGATCGAATTTATCTTTCATTTCAACCCATAACAGTGTTTTTGTTCGCAGGTCAAGCCAAAAAACGCAAAAGAGAATATGAATATGAGAGTGGCAGTGAGAGTGGGGATGAACCAGTTGCCCATGGTGACAGCAATGGTCAGTATTAGGGATTAGAAACATAATCAGTAAATACAACACATGCGTTAAATTTGATGTTCATATTATGAATGTATTACGAATTTCCATTTGTTTCAAAATTTTTTTAGGGGGTTATATATAATGTAGGTGTACTTATTGTTGATATGTTGGCAGAGTAATGTGTTTGCAAATATTTAAATTTTGAAGTTCTTGTGATATTGAAGTTTGGAGTTGATGACAGGCAAGGATAGGTTTTCTGTTTTTGCGATGACACCCAGACATACTTTGGTACCTTTTATCATAGAGGGTTATTGTTTCTCACTGCGTGACATCAGTATTTATTTAACCCATTCATATTTGTGGGGGAAGGTTCTTTTTTTCGTTGTAAACAAATTTTGTCCAGGAATTCTGTTTTTACCTGAATGCAAGATGACTCTAGTCTAAGATGACCCCCAAAAATAAAAAGTCTGCAAAGAAAAAATATTTTACTATTAATTTCATACACTTAATACACAAAGCATGTCATATTCTGTCTACCTTTACCAATAAGTGTCACTGTCTCCACCTTCACAGTCAGTGCCTTCTTCCTCACACTCACTCCTAACATTCCCATCCTCTTCACTGCCATTCCACAACATATCATCATCAGTCTCATCCATTGCATTACATATACAGCACCTCTTAAAACCCCTCACAATCACTTCTGGTGAGATGCACTACATGCCGTTATGATTCACATTGCCTACATAATACATTAATATTTCTTGGTTTATAAATTTACTTGAGCCCTTGAAGAAAATTCACAGTTTTCTCCACAGATGGTGGTAATGGTGTTAAGAATTTTAAATACCAGTGTTCTGTATTTTTGTGTTGTATCTGTGGTCTGACCAGTCTGAGTTCATGACTCTTTTTATGGTTATTTTGTGGATTATTCCTGGTTTTAGTTTTGAGTCATGTAGTTCATTACACTTGGACTGGATCTGTTCTGAGGTGCACATCTTAACAAATTTCCTGTTTGTACAGACCCAAGTGACAAAATAGCTCAATCTAAGGGGTCTACCAGGTTAGACGCTTCTTTGCCTGAAGACGGAAATGGAGCCAGTTTCCAAAATGTCGTGCTTTTCTTAAAAAAAATAGATGATGGACAAAGTCCAAAAAAAAAGATTGTGTCAGTAAACTTTAGTCGTGCTGTGTTCTCTCTTTTGTCTACGCATGACACTTTGGCAATGCAGGCCTTGGTTTGGCTTTGCATGGCCGGTTTATTGCGATCCAGTTTGGCACAGTCCAGTTCAGCACTTCATAGACGAATTTAAGACGACCTCACATATTTAAGCACCGAATTTAAGGGAAAAACCTCGTCTGGCATTCAAGTAAACATGGTAATTCATTAAGCACATGATAATGTAAATATCACAAATTTTAATAGGAGGCACATTATCAAGTAATATAATCCAGGACTTGAGAAAATTGTGTCTGTGTGTTGCAAACAGTGTAGTATGCATGAGATTTTGGGTTAAGGTTTTGGCTTCTGTTTTATTGCAGGTATGGAAGAGGATGAACCTCCTCCTCCCGGCCTGGAAGAAGGAAAAGGAGGTGATGACAGCTGTGCAGAAGATGAGGACAAGAACAGACATAAAAAAATGGACACAAATGATGACAAGGAAGAGGAAGATGAAGATTCAAAGAAGGAAGAGAAATATGATGATCCTGAAGATAGTGTAAGTTATACTGACGTTCAGTTCCTGCTTTTTTCATCCTCATTGAATTATGATTTACACGTTCATAGAATGTACACACCCGTCCAGACTGGCCCTGGGGCCCACCCAGCCTCCTATACAATGGGTACTGAGTCTCTTTCCCGGGAGTAAAGTGGCCGGGACGTGGAGTTGACCACCCACCCTCATCTAGTGCCAGGGTTAAAGAAAGAGTAGAGCTATACCTCTACTCCCCCTCTCGGCCTTCATGGCCTGTTATAGGGAGAACTTTACCTTTACCTGTACCTTTACATTCATAGAATGATAATGGGAGGTTTAGTTTTGTATGTTGTATGCACTGATCTCATATTTCTTTTGTCTGTAAAATAACTGTAAACTTTGAGTCTCACATTCTGTTTTGTGGTTTGCTTTAGTCTGATAAGGAGGATAAGGATAAATCAGAGAAGACTGTTGCAGAGGATAGGAAGATGGATAGTGGGGATGATGCTGAAGAAGGTGATGAATCAGAAAGACAGCATAAAAAGAAAAGGAGCAGCAGTGAAGAAGCTATTAAGCCACGACCACTGCACAAAACTGCATCCATTTTCCTGAGGAATCTTGCACCAACTATTACTAAACAAGAAGTGGAAGCGGTTAGTAAGCAAATACTTCTTTCAGATATTGCACTAATATGCAGATGATGGTTGTGTGAACCGAACACTTTGAACTGTTCTTTCCAATCTGAACTTAGAAATTTACAACTGAATTTTGGACTTCATAAGTCCATTTGTGTATTTATGTAGATTGACTTAACATGATTCATTGTGTGAATATGTATTAATGAATGAATGAATGAAACAAACACATAACCCTTTACAACTGCATATGTAAAATGTATTACATGTGCAGTTATAAAATGTTATTCATTCATTTATTCATTAATACATATTATAATGCTTTACGTTACATTCATACACATGTGCACTGCGTGATTTTCGCATAGAATTGACATTCCTACATTTTTGTTTCTGTAAAATTATATTGGGATGCTAAAAGGCGAATGAAATTCCTCCAAGTGCCTGAGCATTCAATACTGCTACTACACATTTTTGTTTCTGTTTCAACCTTTGAATATTTGCCTTGGAGACATATCTGTCTGTGGGGTCAGAAATGTTAGTACTGCATAAAGTGTCAGATTTTATCACAACTGATACCTTTGGAAATATATATATATATATATATATATTTATTATATATTTTTTTTTTTTTTTAAACTTTAGTGTGTGTTTTCTTGACATAATTTGCCTTTTCAAGGGTTAGAGACACCTACAAAAGCATGGATTGTTGATCTAGTTGATAAACCAGAAGTCAGCAGTGATATCTGGTAATGAGGAATTGTTTTATGACCTTGGAACATATTTCTCTCTCCCCTGCTGCACTGAAAGCATGGTGTGGTATAAATATTAGTCTTCTATGTACTTGAAACATTTAAAAAATGCTAACGACACTTCAGATCAACTTGAAAAGTAGAATTAACTTGTCACACAGTATATGTTATAATGAACAATCTGTGTGACAGATTGTTCATTAGAAATTTAATAAGTATCCGTTACTTAATGTAAATATGAAAATCAGTAGGCCAGAAGTTTGTATCGTACCGGGGTAGTGTGTTTGGTATAGTGACTTGCTACGGGTTGGACAGTTCAAGGTTTGAACCCCTGTGGGGGTGAGAGTTTCCAGACCTGTGTAAACCAGCTCTGGGGCCCACCCAGTTTCCTGTACAATGGACACCAGGTATTTTCCGGGGGTAAAGCAGCTGGGGCATAGCAGTAACCACCCATCTAATGGTGAGGTTAAAAAACAAGTAGTGCTGTACCTCTTCTCCCCCTCTGTGCCTTCATGGCATATTATAGGGTGACGTTTATCTTTTTAGAAGTTGGATAAACGTAATTTTTATATCAACTACAGTGTGACGATGTAAATGTGATAATGTTTAATGGCAACATAGAAAATGAAGCTTAGTCAAAACATGTTTAGGACGTTTTAAAAACTGACTTTAAAAAGGGATTTTTAAAGTAGATTTTTTAAATGGTTTTTAATACTTGCATGGCACAACTGTATGTAATTTAGTACAGTAATTTTCAAGTGCTGTATGTTAATTCTGGTTTCATTATCATTTTCAGTGCATTTCCTTGAGAGGCAGAATTTTAATGCACAACGTGCAATAACCTTTCCCTTTCTCCTCTTAATTATACCAAATCTGTTGTGTTAACAGACATATGTAACCTTCATGTGGAAGTCTCTGTTAGTTGACTGCCTGATTCACATTTGCTGCACTTGAAATGTGCAAATTCTACACAACTAGACTGTTGGAATATATTTGTAGATTTTTTCAGCTGTATTTCTGCATGCTTGATAGTATATATTATTTTGTCCATGAACCCTTAATGAATTGGGGTAAGAACAAGGTATCTGAGGGTGTACACATTTTGTTCGGCGTCATCTTGGTAATGTCTATGTCTTGAAGTCTTATTAAATTGTCTGCGGTGGAATCAGGTTTAATTGGCTTTAATTAATCCCAGAACCCTCTGCCTTGCTTATAAGCAATGCCAAACAGTAGATACATAACAATAATCTGTAAATCCATTGTCATGGGAGTATTTACAGTGGAATGCTCTTGTGACATCTTTGGAAAAGTTCAGATTAGGTTGATTAGGTGAGAAAATATCTTAAAAGGATAAGCCTGAAAACACTATTATGTTGTAATTCTGTGTTGCAGTCGACATTCACTTTACTGGAATATTATACCATATAAATTTTGCAGTAAGTGATTCATTTGTACCATTCCATTCTAAGTCTTAATCTTCTTTAATGATTTTGACACACAATTGAACACAAGAGAACTTTTTACAAGCATAAGTGGTAGATTAGGAGCCTGTTTTTGGTGGATCCAATTCATAAATGCTGATTCTGCCTTCCTGTATTTTGTTGTTTCACCTTTTTCTGGTCCGGCTGTTCACTTACAGACTGTTCGAGTATTGTGTTTTTTATGTCAAGTTGATGCTGGTTTTTGGTGTAGTAGCCATACTGATTACATTTTCAGTAATGAATCACTGCAAGATTAAAGCAGTGTATACATGCAAAGTTACAGGAACAAAATGTGCATAAATTTTGCACAAGGAATACTTCAAGTTATGTAAATTAAAGTAAAGCACTCATGAGTGAATATTAATACTAAGATGCGCGGTGAACACAAAGTAAATTTAAAGTAAAGCAGTTACAGTCACAACTCACTCCCTCAAACCCAGGCTTCTTCACATTGTAGGTTACATGCCGCATGACATGTCATGCTGTGTGAAATGCACATTTGGAAAGAGAGGGCACTGCAGTCAGAATGTGTCATTTCCTGCCAGATTTCTCCGGATTAGTGTTATCTCTACCCCTGATCTGTGGTGGAAACCACCTTTGGAGATTAACTTTTCCAAACAAAGAGGATTCATAAGACAGTTATCAGTAGATTAATTCATCACTTACCTACAAATCAGGTCAAGCAGTTTGTTATGCAAGTGACATAAACATCATGGGAAGATCCATGCCGAAAGTGGAAGAGATACAGTGGTGTGCAAATTGATTGGGACAAAGTAAGTGTTCATGTTTTGTGGCTTTTTTCAAGACATGGTGACCTGAGAGTGTGTTTATTGGAGATGGTGGGGGCTCAAGAATATGGCCTTGAGCAGATAAAACCGGTTTCAGCTGGTTCTGTCCACCTACGGTTGGGTTTGTCAGTTTTAGGGCCAGAGTGTGCCAAGTGTGCATTCTGTTTTCTCATTTTATGTTATGTTGTTCATTCCTTCAATATGTATATTATACCAGGAATAGAGCTATAATTGTAGCTCTTAAAGAGCAGACATCAATGGCTGTTCATGATATTGCTCATTCTATTGGAGTCAGTAAATTTAGTGTTTTAAGGCTGCTTAAAACTCGCAGCAAAACTGGATCTGTGTCCCCAAGACGGAAGGGGAAATGTGGACAGAAACAAAACAACACCCGGAACTGACAAGATTAGAAACTGATTAGAAAAAGTGTTATTTGTCCAGGAGACTTAGCAGCTGATGTAGTGATAGATTCTTCAACAGTACAGCGCAAACTTGTAGAGTGGGAAGAACTACAAGAATATTGATAAAAAAAAGCCACTCCTTACAACTAAAATGATGAAAACTCAATTGCAGTGGGACGAAAAATACAAGAACTGGACCAGTGATGACTGGAAGGTTATGTGTACTTATGAAACCCATTTCTTTGTCCATGGGTACAGAAAAACTTGTACAGAGGAGCCAAGCTGACCCTCTAAGAACTGGTCATCTTCAGCAGACAGTAAAACATCCCCCAAAAAAGATGTTTTGGGGATGTTTTATCTCTACAGGGCCTGGCAACCTTATACCCATTGAAGGAATGATGAATTCAGAAAAATAACAGTGATATTGTAAAGCACAGAGTTGTTCCAGCTCTGGAGCAGAACTTCCCAAATGGTGATGGAATTTTGCAGCGTGACCTTGCTCCTTGCCATACTTCAAGAAAAGTGAAGAAGGTGATTGAAGAACTGAAAATGCAATGCTTCAGTGGCCTGGGAACTCCTCTGATTTAAACCCCATTGAGAACTTGTGGGGTATAGCGAAGGGGAGGCTTGGAAAATGGACTGTTCAACCAATGAATGGTTAATTTCTAACATACTAAAAGTGTGGTTTCATGATGATGGAATAAGAAAGACATGTGAAAACCCTGTTATGTCAATGCCAGATCACATAAAACAAGTTACTGCAATTAAGAGTGGTCATATTAATTGCTAATAATATATGTAAATAATTCTGTGTATTTTTAATAAACAAAACACAGCAACAACTATGTTTTGCCCCAATTAATTTTCACACCACTGTATAATGGGTGCCAGAGGAACACACCAAGACAATAGAACTTAATACCATGAAAACAAAACTTATGATCCAATCAAGAAGAGATTTAAATCACCAACAAACAGAAATATAGGATATTGAAGCAGTCAACAGTTTTAATTACCTAGGAACAGAATTAAAAGGAAATGAAGAGGAAGCAGAAATACAAAAGAGAATTATGTCAGCAAACAAGGTATACTTTTCCCTATTACACATCATAAAATCATTACTAGCACACATAAGAGATAAACTTAGAATATACAAGACTGTAATCCAATCCAGGCTAGCAATATTTGAAAGGAAAGTACTAATAAGAATCTTTGGAACAGTCTATGAAAATGACTTAGGATGGAGACTTAAGTCATAATGAAGGGCCCTATGAATTGTTAGATGGACCTGATATAGTGAAATATTTTAAGTTTAGAAGATTACAATGGGTCGGTCATATAGTCCAGTTGGATACTTCTAGAATACCAAAAAAGGTACTGGATTGAAAATTCCTTGGAAGAAGACCTGTGGGTAGACCACAGCTGAGATGGGAGTACATCACCAGGAGGGACTCATTGTTGCTGCTGAATGTAAGAGGATGGAGGAGACCAGCAAGGGATAGGGATATCTGGAGGTGAACTATTGAAAAGACCAGGGCCGATGTGGGCTGTTGCACCGTTAAGGACGATTAAAAAATTAAGAGCATTATTTTTCACTATATGTTGGAAACAAACTGAACAAATGGGAACCTGGGGAAACTGTTTGAGACTGTGATGGGAAAAACATATTAAAAGGGTGAAAATTTTGTTGCATTTTGAATGTTTTGTGTTTCTTAAGTGGGAAATCCTTTTAAGCAGGAAATGTACAAAAAGGACAATCTATATGTTAATCATGTGGGAACATTTTGGTACTTATATTATGGCTTAGGTGGAAAAACGTGTTGAACAGGATTGCCAGAAGTGGGTTTAACTAATGTGTGGGTATTTTATATTATGTAGATGAAAGATGTGCTGTGCTTTGTTCTTTGCACTGTCTCCATCCTTGTGGAAAAATTTATGTCTTCTCAGTGGCATAGGGGGCATATAAGATGCTGAATTGTATAAAATTGTGACATTCCCCAGACAGTGGACAATCCATAGTATTACTCCTGTGACAGTTCTGGAGTACAGTCAGAAGCTCTTAAGATAAAATTATTGTGCCAGTAGGCCTTCGTATGATCAACATTTACTTTCCTGTTTATCCATCATACATTTATTCATGTACCTTCCTGGCAATTTTTTCTTTTGTACATTTTGAATTTTAGAAGTAATTTCTGACAGTCACATTTAGTGAATATATATGTTCCTTCTACAGATGTAATAAAAGTGTTATCATTTCAGATGTGCAAACGGTATCCTGGGTTTCTTCGAGTTGCCATTGCTGATCCCCAGCCTGAAAGAAGGTGGTTCAGAAGAGGTTGGGTTACCTTTGAAAGACAAGTGAACATCAAGGAGATTTGTTGGAACCTTAACAATATTCGTGTAAGTTGCTGAAGGGACTGCCAGCATTTGTATATACACTAAAACATTGATTTTATCTCTCTCTTTTGGGGGGAGGGAGTGGCATCTAAATGGGCATAAAACTCCAGAAACATTACTCGTACGGTCCAGGACCATACAAAAAGTGTGTAAAATTGCAGGAAACACAAAATGCGGGAACGTGAAATTGGTGTTTTGCTGTCTTACCAATCCTCTTTCATGACCAGTCTATCAAGTTCAAGAAATTTGTCAGTGTAAATGAGATGGTTTCTGTCTTATGTATGCGTTGCAGTAAAATGTTGTTTCCTTACACATATATCGCAGCAAGAATTGTACTTCCTATACATTTATTATGGTTAAAACTTCTCCCTTAAAACATTTATTATCATGGTGAAAACTCTTGTTACAATAACACATAAGTTTGGGCAAAATTCTTTATGTATGTGTCTTTTTAAGATAAATTGACATTAAAATCATGGTGCAAATGTAATAAGTAATACAGTAGCCTAGTTAGTACTTCAGAATCTGTATTGCTATGAGACGTACACAACTGACACTATATTTTCTTAAATACCTTGAACGTTCCTGCAAAAATGTGACAAAAAGTTGGGATGAATGGCTGATTCCTGACAAAGTTGAAAGTAGTCATTCCAAACACGAACCTAATTTTTATGTCATAAAAGTCATGCTTAGGTGCAGTTGAATGTGAGTTACTGTGCATGTGTTCTGCCAAACATCAGTATGTATGCAAACACACACAGCACATGAAAACACCCCTAAAAATTATTTTTATAGATTTAGGCAGCAAGGAAGTTTACTGCATTAAGACATGCTGTATATCCCCCCCCCCACAAGTTGCTGTTTTATTTCATGATTTTATCCTTTTCTGTTCAAATATGTTTTCCGTAAACAATGCATAAAATTTAAATACCAAGTCAGTCTTCCATTTACAAAGCCAACACCTGCACAACACAATATGTACAGTAGAACCCGGATAAGAAGTCCCCGCATAAGAAGTTTTCCCCTGTAAGAAGTCTGATTTTTAAAGTCCCGAAATAAAATCCATAATGCGTACATTAATTTTTCCTGGATATGAAGCTTTCCGCTTATTAAGTTTTCCCACCTAATAAGTTGAATCTCATGATACCAAGAGTATGATTTTTTATGAAATTTTACCCGTTTAATAAGTTTTTAAAGATATGTATAAAAAATTTCATTTCCGAAGTTTTATTTCCTTCAAATATGACAAATCTTAAGTTGCTGTTGATTCATCGATCACTTGCTATGTGACTATCGATATATGCGATATATCGATATATGCTATGATGCGATCATGCGATCAATCTCTACCGAAGTGCCCCGAACAGCAACACAGCAACACGCTGCTTGAAGTCTTGAACAGTAACACGCTGGTTACGTCAATTGAACCAATTGATGGGTGCTACTGTTGGCTACTGTGTATTACTATCTGCATACATCTGTTTACTACTGAATCCTACACCCCAGAAAATAGTTGCAATTACGGTAAGTTATATGCATTACGTTGTCTCTTTAGAGGCTGTTGATGGTGTTTACGTTGTTTAATAACTACAGTCATTAGCATGTACGGAGTCTTTTTTTGTATTTTAATTGGTTACTTTTTCTTTATATTTATTGTTATTGTAGTAATCATGACCCAGAAAGGAATAAAACACTAAGCCTTATCACTGGAAGAGAAGTTGAGGTTGTTTAATGTACTAGTTACTATCCTATTGCTTTGAATAAGCTTTCCTTCTTAAGAAGTCCCTAATCCTTTGGTCCCTTGAAAGACTTCTTAACTGGGTTCTACTGTATAACCTAAATATGCTCTATTTACTCCAACATGTTTCAGCATTCATATGCCATCATCGGTAATGCATATTTGTAGTTGGAGCTGTTAATTAGTGTTGTTCACAACTTTCAAAAGTTGTTTTCAATAGGCATTTATGGTGTTATGAAATGCAGTATTTCTCAGTGTACTAATGATCAACAGACATCATAGTTCTTACTGTTTTCTAAAATATGAAATCTGTAGTATTTGCTTCACAATATTTTTCACTTTGTTAATGCATTTGTTTTGTGATGTTTCTGTCATTTATAACACCTGCAGCATTTCTAGGCAGTGTTTTCCAATAGTGAGAGAGCTGCAGAAGTCTCCTTTAAAAAAAATAACTTGTACTGTGTCAGGTGGCTTCCTACCCTTCTTCTTTCTTTCTTCCCCCCCCACCCCCCCTCTCTCTCTCTCTCTCTTTCTGTTTCTCATTCTTTGTTACATGTATCTTAATTTTCAGTGGTGCTACCCATACCTGCAGTAACAGCAGTGTTCTTGTCCATATTTGTGTTTGTCACTGGTTGCTAGACACTGCATGGTGGTCTTAGTTTCACTCCAAGTGGGTATTTTTCCTCTGTATGAACTGGAATTTAATTTTGCAGGTGCTGTTTCAGTACAGCTGCTCTCATTGTATCAGAAGCAGTCTGCTTTCTGATTTCAGAAACTTGTACACTCCTGTCTTTTGAGAGAGAAGATGCAGGTTTCTGCTAGTGTGCATGTTTCATGCGCTGGATTTTGCCTGTTTCAATGGGTACAGGTAGCATGTGTTGATAGAAACAGAGCTTTGTTTTCCAAATTGGTGCCTTGCAGTTGTGTGCTGCACATATAGAAGCAAGATATTTCTACTGTGGCGATCCATCTTAATACTATGATGCAGTATCCTCTTCCAAAAAAGTTTTCTTATCATTCTTGCATCACCTTAGCAGTTGTTTAGTGCCTTATACAGCACAGAGATTCATATTTGATAATTAACAGAGGGTGTCAACTTCAGAGTTACATTTGTGTTAAAGCAAAGTGGAACTACTTTTCTTGTCTTCCCTTCTTAGGAAATTTTGGCATTAAGAGTGAGTATGCCATCTGGTAAAACATTGTTGAACAGGCCAGCTCCATATGCAATTGAAGGAACATTAACCAACTCCATGGAGCAGAGTCCTTCTTGAGAAGCTAGGAGGTCGTCTGCTAGTCAAGAAACTCCCCGCGTTTTATGGAACCCAAAGGTTCATCACCGCACTCACAAGAGCCTGCCACCTGTCCCTATCCTGAACAATTGAAGGAACATTACAGTTGTAATGTGCATAGAATTGGCATGACACTTATTTGTGCCCCCCCCCCCCCCCCCAACATATTTGTTGGCGGCTGAAACTTTGCCACAGGTACACAGAAGCAAGATGGATCTTGTGTTTGAAATGTAGCTGTCTATTAGAGTGTTCAGACCCATCTGCAAAACAATTCCCCCCCCCAAAATGATGGTACTATGTGGCAGAGTATTATTTCCTCTGTACTGAGAGAATAACTCAGAACAATTGGCGTTTTGAATCTGCATGCAGTTTCATCCCTTCAGCAGCATACAGCTACAGTGAAACTCATTTATGATGACATTGCATGAGATATTTTCCTTCATTAGATGTTAGAATAATTTAGCACCATACCACTGCAACTCATTTAAGGCAGCATCCCTCAAACAAAAGGAGCCAGAATACGGTTGAAACACCCAACTTTTCTCGGAGTCAAAAAATTCAAAGTTTGTCAGTTTGCTGGAGAAGTTATATTCTGGGATGACACGCAATCATCCATTCTGAATTTGGATGGGACAGAACACTCAACATAATTGCCTGCTGTGATGACTGTGTGAGGCTGTTTGCAGGAAGACGTGTGGACATCTGTTGTGAGGTGTGACCGTTCAGCACAGCATTGCAACCACACACACACAGTCCATGTTAGATATAAGTTTCATCTGGTTCACAGGGAAGTTCTGGGCCATCCACCAGTAGTCCTGGCCATGCCCTTTCATTTGTTTGGGTCACTGAGGCATCACTTTGGAGGTTGCCAATTCCACAGTAATGGGGAAGTGGAAATGGCTGTTTGTGAACCTCTTCTGTCTTTACAAGACATTTCCAGATGTTAATTTTCAGTTTTTTAGCCAACGAATGCACTTTTATTTTCGTAAATTAATGTCAATATGCACGGTGAACACAACGCGAAATTTCCAGATGTATCCAAAACATGCTCCGTGTAGAGATGAGCACAGTTCAATCTAATTCTGCACTGACAGTGGACGTGGGTGTTTCCTCTGAAACATCAGTGCATATCGAGCAGGCTACACATCACCACATCCCAGATGACAGTTATCATTAATTTGAATTAATTTGTTGATATTTTTTCACGAAGTTTGCTAACTTTGTACCAGATGTCATTAGTGTATGGTCTGCTTCTAGCTGTGAACTCTGCACACGCTTGATGACAGGTTATTGAGAATGTAAAGGTTGATAATTTTTGACTTTGAATAACATCCACAGCAAATGTTTGAGCTTTTAGTAGTAGGGTGTTCACTGCTGCATTTTATTTGTGTATAACAGCTTATATTTGAGCCGAGTTTTAAATTTTATACTCATGTTATTAAAAAGATGTAGTTCTTGGCCAGTTGAACTGCATGTACTGTCACAGTAATGCAGTACTTGGCCCAGTAAACCACACTTTCACATTAACCTCTAAATGACCTATGTTCACATATGCGAACACGCATAAAAAGTACCCCTAGAAATTAATTATATAGATGAAGGCAACAAGGAAATATACTGCATTTTTAAGACATGCTGCATAATCTCTGTTCTATTCTCCTCAAAGTGTCATTTATTTAATAATTTTATTGTTTTCAGTTCAAATAATATGTTTTTCATAAACCGTGCACTAAAATTTAAATACCACCTTGGTCATTTAGAGGTTAATGTGAAGCCCAGCCAGTCAAACCTTACTTACTGTCACAGTAATATGACACTTGTCCAGCTGAACCACACATTGTCACTCTATTGTGACACACTAGCAGTGAAAGTTATGTAAGAATGCCATACAAAATTATATTTTATTATATTTATTTAATATTTCTTAGATCCATACAAGGTATGTCATTTAAAAGGATCAGTAATCAGAAATAGTAGTAGCTCTATACAATACAATATGGAGCCAGTCAAAGAAAGTACATCCTACAACCATATATCATTTGATCAGTTCTGTAGAACCATACACAGGTCATACATTAGATTATTACAATACAGCAGTGAAGTACAAGAAATAAAATAGAGAGGAACAATCAATGCTTCATTGTGTAATAGATCAAGGATAAAATGCAATAAATATAATCTCAATAATACGGAACAGACAACAGGCAACGTACACACAATACAAACCAGAACAACAAAATTACAAAATGGGCTGCGAGTATGATTTCTTGGGTGTTTCATGGCTTTGGTGAGATCTTTTATATTTACATGTTTTTTTTTTTTTCAGCTGCGGGATTGTGAATTAGGTGCCATTGTGAATCGTGATCTCAGTCGGCGCATCAGAACAGTTAATGGTATTACATCACATCGCCAGGTTGTTAGACATGATATCAAACTATCAGCACGCATTGTCCATAATTTAGACGCCAAAGCAGGACTGTGGGTAGATACTGATTTACCTGAAGCCAAGGGTGAATTTGCACCAGAGGGAGACTCTAAGAAGTTGAAGGAAAAAGAACCAGATCAGATGCCATTGCCAGTAAGTCTATAATAATTAACCAGTCCTTTGAGAAATGAGTAATCACAGATAATAAGAAAATTCCCTGCTGTATGTGGAATTGAAAATTTTTTACTGTATGCACAAAAGCCCACTGCTAGTTCCTATCCTGATCCAGATGAGTCCAGTCTGTATCCTCCCACTGTGTTTCTGTAAGATCCAGTTTAATAATATTAATATAAAATGGAATTGCACATTGACTAAGGAAATTGCAAAAATCATCAAGTCATTGAAATCCAAAAACTCACATGGATATGACGGGATTTCGGTAAAAATTTTAAAATTAAGCATTCCCTTTATAATGTCACCCTTAATTTATATATGTAATAGATCTTTGTCCTCAGGTATATTTCCCACTCATTTGAAATTTTCAGAGATAGAGCCATTTTTTAAAGAAAGGTGATAGAACTAATATGTCTGATTGTAGACCTATTTCTGTACTAGTAGCCTTTTCCAAAATTTTTGAAAAGTTTATATATTCAAGATTATATCATATAAACCAAAATAATATATTAGTAAACGAACAATACGGCTTTAGAAATAGTTCAACGGAAAAGGCCTCTTTCAAATTAATAAATGATATTTTACTAACACTGAATAAAAAATTAACTGTTGGTGGAATATTTTGTGACTTGGAAAAAGCGTTTGATTGTGTGCACCATAATATATTATTATCTAAATTGGAATTTTATGGAATTGTAGGTAAAGCCAATACACTGATTAAATCGTATCTAAGCGATAGATATCAAAGAGTTCTGATAGACACTAGCCATTCCAATAATAGTATCTGTTCTGACTGTGTGAAAATCAAAAACGGCATCCTGCAAGGTTCAATTCTTGGTCCTTTGTTCTTTTTGTTTTATTTTTATATACACGACTTTATAATTTAATTTATATACTTTTATGATAAATAAGTTCATATTTTTTGTAATGTTAAATTGTTATAGTACATTGTATTTTGACTGTCAACTTTGCTTAATGTAAACTTTGACACATGCTTTTCATAAGCAAACACATATATATAATAATTGACTGATTCCACATCCAAAAGTCCCCCCCCCCCCCCTCCACTTTGTTAGGATTTGTGGAATGTAAGCGAATGTGAATAAATGTGAAGTCTGCCATCTATATTTCAGCCTTTGTGTGGTCTCTTCCTCTTCAGGCATTTTGACCAAACATTGCGCAATGAGCATTCTGAATATTGATGTCTGCAGGGATGTGTTGTACTCTGGTACATTTGTACCAACATTTCAGGGGAAGCAGGATAATCATCTACTCCGATAATGGAGGGTACATCGTTTACCCTGATGATGGAGGCAGCAGTTGGCTTTTAAATGTCAGTGCACTTCTACCAGACTAAGTGACTTCAAATGCCAGAAGACAGCCAGCAATTAAGTCACCACCCTGAGAACCTCAAATGTCAACAAGCATTCTTTTTAGTGATAGGGACATTTGCCTTTATGAAAACTGTACATAATACTGTAAAAACAAGTCTAAGAAAGTAAGTGGGCCTTCTGTAACTTGCATTATGTACCACAGCTTTCCAGAAACAATGAAGAAGCTGCACTTGTATGGGATGCATACAAGGTCAAAAAATTCAGCATCTGTGCTTTAGCCGTATCATTTTGGGCCAGCCAACTGTTTGCATGCTGGATGGACGCGTCTTTGCAAACTGTCGTGATAGACTTGGCAGGAATTGACCAGCTTACTCACCATATCTACTCGAATCAAGACAAGGTTTTTTCCTTAAATTTGGTGCTTAAATATATGAGGTGGTCTTAAATTTGTGTATGAAGCACCAAACTGGACCATGCGAATCTTCTTTTTTTGGATGTTGTCCATCGTCTAATTTTTTAAAGCAGCACGATGTATTGGAAGCTGGCTGTGTTTCCATGTTCAGTCAAAGAAGCACCTAACTTGGTGGACCCCCTTAGATCGAGCTAGTCTCAGTCACTGGGCATCATACAAACAGTAAACCTGTTGAGATATGCACTTGAGAACAGATCTAGTCCAAGGGTAGTAACAGGAAAATGACTAATGAAGAATTAAAAATTAACTACAAAACCTTGATCAATCCACAAATTAAAAACCATGAACTCAAACTGATCATATCACAGACACAACACAAAAACCAGAACATACGTATTTAAAATTCTTAACACCACTAAAACCATCTGTGGAGAAAACTGTGACTCTTCTTCATGGGTTCAAGTAAGTTTATAAACCAAGAAATGCAAGTGTATTGTTTAGTCAGTGTGGATCATAAGGGCATGGCATTGTATCTCACCAGAAGTGATTGTGAAGGGTCTTAAGAGGTGCTGTATATGTAATGCAGTGAATGGAACTGATGATGATATGTTGTGGAATGGCAGTGAAGAGGATGGGAATGTTTGGAGTGAGTGTGAGGAAGATGAAGGCACTGACTGTGGAGGTGGAGACAGTGACTCTTATTGGTAAAGGTAGATAGAACATGACATGCTTTGTGTATTAAGTGTATGAAATTAATAGTAAAATATTTTTTCTTAGCAGACTTTTATTTTTGTGGGGTTGTCTTGCATTCGGATAAATACAGTAGTGTCAACTTGTCAGGGAGAACTGTGCGCGTGTCCAGTTACAGTGAAGGTTCATAGCATTATATGAACTTAGTGCAGTGAATTGTTGATGATTTCTCATCATTAAAAAAAAGCCATGAATGTATTAAGAACATAATGATGACACTGCATTAACGTGAAGCATGACCCAACTGTTGCTTGGAAGTTGAAAAGTTATGATACTTTCAAAGTGTTCTGGAACAAGAGTCTTATCTTCAGTTCAGTGGCACTCTGAAGCCACTGCTTGTAGTCACCTGTAGAATGCTTCCTTCAGCATGTGCGCATTTCTGCCCAGATTGGTACAGTCCTAAACATTTCAGGAAGCCACCACATCTTACATGTCACCACATTTGCTCTATCCATTGCATGACAGCTTGTCATTATGTACTTCATCTGTTTACAGAACCATATGTTTTGACTTGCTGCTACACAAGCAATGACCATGTTGCACATAATTATCACCGTGTGTATTGAGTGCTCTGTCACAGTGGTGACTTTCATATGGAGATCATTCAGGAAACATTAGTTCTTGTAATTTGTGACTGACTGTCTGTCTGGCAGATGCAAAGTATGCAACCTCTTGCATTTGTCTCACATCATTCTTTTTCAACAGAGTTACAATCCAGCCTCTGTGCAGGTTGTTTCACAGCATTTCATACCAACTCTTGAACCAGTGATGCCACTCTGACATTCATACTGGTATCTTATGCATTCACCTTAAACAGTTCAGAGAAGATTAGCATTTCTGTCACCAGTTCTATTCATTCCATGCAAAAATTGTATAAGCCTATGAGTGCACTACACACTGTATTTCCACCATCCACACACACACACACACAGTTCTTGCAATGAAGATGTAGTCCTTTAGGTACCTGTTTTTAGTGAATGTAGAATTCTAGGTGCCTGTCAGTTTTGGCTAACAAACTTTTTCTTAGTTTTTATTCAGAGAATGGATATGTCTTTGTGTTTGCAGAGCTTTGGGCTTGTGTCAAAGAATCCTGTGCTGAAGAACATTACTGACTACTTGATTGAAGAGGCTTCTGCTGAAGAGGAGGAACTGCTGGGACATACTGCTGATCAAGAGGAAGGGCAGCTTGGTGATGATACAGCTACTGTTGAGAGGGATGAAGCCCTCATTAAGGTATGCTACAACTTGTACAAGGTCCGTGTGAATACTAATTAATATCATTGCTAGATGTAAGGTAGTTTACTAGTGGCCACACCATCGAAGACGTGGGTCTGCAGCTGCACACTTGCTGTGATTGCGGGTTCGAATCGGGCTGATTATTCTTCCAGAGGAGTCTTACGGGTGTGGTGTGTCTGAATGTGATCATTAAGCCTCGACAGTGAGGAGGCCCTGGGCCCACTAGGGGGTGTCATGCCATGAAAAACAAAAAGTAGATTACTTGGTTTTGGAGTGTATTGCTAAACCATAGGTAACCACAGATTATCATAATGTCATCATGCAACGAAATGCAGTTGGCTGTGTTTTAACTATTTCAGTGCAAGGCTACAAGGACACTGTGCAAAAACTGTCACACAATTTACAATTTATTTTCCAATTCTTAAGCAATTACTGCAACAGCTATGTGATCTTTGGCAATGAGACATTTAAATGACTGTAATGAAATAAAAATAAAAAGTTATTAGAACAGACATTAGAAAAAGAAAAACAGGAAGCTATTTAAGATGTTACATATTTTGGCTCTGACAGTTGAATATTATTCTCCAGTATTATTTGTAAGTGTGTACCCAGAGACTCGTGGAGTAAATAAAAAACAGACATGGTCATCACAAACCACTTTATGATATTACTGCCTATAAGGAAGGGGTATTATGCTATGTATGATAAAACTTTACAGCTGCCCCCTTTGCCCACTAACAGTAAAAGATTTAAAGTGGCATTGAACGAATTCTTGTGTCTTGTACCCTCCAGTCTCTTCATGTATTTATATTACTAAGAAGTGATCAATAGACTAAACAGACCATAGTCATGTGTTCTGGTTTGTGTGTACACGCATGCATGTGCAGGCACATGTGTGGATGCTAAAGTTATGTTGTGTTACTGATAAATGAAGGAGTTTGAAACATCGGAGTAAAGGTTTTTGCAGTATCAGGTGGTCACCACAAATTCCACGTGGACTGTCCTGTGCAATAATTTCTGTCAGGAAACTTGTTTTACATCTTCATTAATCCCAAGCTGATGTAACTAAAAAAAATATATGTATTTGGTCAGGTACATTAGGGTAGAAAAATATCATAAATATATCACAACGTTTATGTTTAGTCTCGAGTTGAGCAAGTGATTTATGAGGCTGCAGTCAGTAGCGTGTTTCTGTGAAGTTGTTTGTGAGTTTATTTATACGTAAAGTGCAATATAGCTACTAGGAAAAGAAGATTGCTTAGAACTGAAGCAGAATAGTGGCTTCTTTTGATGTGGAACTTGCAAATGACAGATTGTGTCCCGGAAATATCGAGTAGTGAGGAGAGTGATGATGAGAACATTTCAGACTAGGGGTCCGGGCCCTAGTGTAGACGGGTTTTGTAAAAAAGATTGTCAAGCAAGTTGTCCACTCTTCACAGGAAATCCAGCATTACAATTTGCTGTTCAAAATGGAACAGTTATGATGGAATATGCTGATAATTACATCACTCCAGAACTCATTCAAATTGTTGTCAACCAGACAAATTTATACGCACAACAACAGATCGCGACAGTGCCACGACCCGTTACTAAATATGCACGTAGTGAACAATGGAAACCTGTGACAATATATGAAATGAAGAAATTTCTTGGTCTGATGTTCCTTAAAGGTGTAACTCGAAAACCAAAATTAGAATGGTACTGGTGAACAAGAGGCATTTTACTAACACCCATTTTTTCACAGACAATGTCTAGGAACAGATTTCAAATTATCCACCGATACCTACACTTCAACGACAATACTGCAATAGGAACAAATGAAGACCGACTGTACAAAATTCGACCAATATTAGACACTGTAGTCAATAATTTCAAATCTAATTATATTTTCAAGAGAGAGATTTCACTTGATGAAAGCATGCTTGGTTGGTGGGGTCGTTTGCGTTTTCGCATATACAACCCTGGTAAAATAACAAAGTATGGTATTCTGGTACGGATGGTATGTGAAAGTATGTCAGGCTATAAATTTTATATTGCTTTCACCGTGCATTTTCACTCACTATTCAGTTAACCAACAAATGCACAAACATAAACTACTTTAGAGTTTTTATTAGTATCGATGTATTCCCCTGCACGTGTTTTGGTCCGTAGACCATCTTCAGGGGGGTAAACACGCTACTACATGTCACATCGCATGTTAAAAGGGCCCGAAGAGCACACTTGTCTCAGTAGTAAGTTATAAAACATTTGAATTTGTAAAATATGTAAAACTGTAAAACTTATAATTTTATCATATAAGTTAAAGTCAAGATTTAAAATAGCAGCGTTAGTCACTTGATGCACAGAATCATGGTACTGTATTTGTTGTTGATTATAAGCGTGTTGTTTCACGTGCTGTTGTGTGGATTGGTATAAGCTGAATGTTGTCTGGTGGACTTTGTTATGGGGGTGTCAAATATGTAAAACTGTAAAACTTATAATTTTATCATATAAGTTAAAGTCAAGATTTAAAATAGCAGCGTCAGTCACTTGATGCACAGAATCGTGGTACTGTATATGTTGTTGATTATAAGCATGTTGTTTCGCGTGCTGTTGTGTGGAGTGGTATAAGCTGAATGTTGTCTGTTGGACTTTGTTATGAGGGTGACAGGAGGTTTGTATCCACAGTAAAGCTATAACAAGACCAATTAGATACACAGGATTGAAGGAAGTACATTTGGAAAATATGTGTACTCTGTTGGAGTACACCTTTCTACTCTTGTTGAATTGAGGCAGGGAGACTTGTGAAATGATTCGTCACTGTAGAGTTCTCCAAAATGTCAAACATTTGTACTATTTTTCAGGTGCTGGATCGTTTATTGTTCTATTTACGTATTGTCCACTCTGTGGACTATTATAATCACTGTGAGTATCCAAATGAAGATGAGATGCCAAATCGATGTGGTATCATGCATGCAAGAGGTATTCCACCATCATCAAAGGTATGGATAAGTTTCTGAATAGACACGTCATCTTTTCTGTGGATTTGTCTCATTTAGATGTGTGTTTATGTAGTTGCTTGCTTGTATGCTTACTGGTTGGCATTGACTGTATCTTTAAAGGTACCGTAACTGTTCTCTGTATGTGAGTCCTGACATAATTGTCTTTCTTCCACTGTTCCAGCATAAGTAACCCCTTGAGTATGTACTCACTATATTGTGTGTGTTTGTAAATCAAGAGGAACTTGCACATAATTTGTATTTGTTGTGGAGTGATGACATATTTGGTCCTGCTTATAGTTGCAGGTAACTCAGCAGGAGATTAGTGATTATTGCCATACCTTTGAGCAGAAAATTGCCTCGTTTCTGCAACCAGTAACAAAGATCGCAGATGAGGAGTTCAGCAAGCTAGGTCACAAAGACCCAGATGTGTATCCTTTAAATTTCAATAATCTAAACAAAATTGATGGAATGTGTTTACAATTCATCAGTTGAATTTTATGTTGTTGACTGTACTTAAGTGAAACAGGTGTGAAAGGTTCTGTAGGTTATCGTTTGTCATTGATTAGCATCTTGTTTGACTGAACTACCTTTCACCAGATCCTGTGATGAATGTTTTTCATCTACCCTCTGTGTTTCTGCCTTTGTAATTTCTAATCTTACATCTAAAACATTCCAGGTTCCATAAATTTGCATTCTGGAGGCCAAGTAACCTTCAACTCTGTGTCGCAGCCACCCCTGATCTTCCCTGTGCTTTTTCCTCTAACCATGTTCCCTCAATCTAAGCCATGTAAAACCAACCCTGTACATTCTAACATAACGTTCACATCATCATTATCTGTTGCTGCTTTATTATGCAGTGCGCTTGTAAAGTAGTGGCTCAGATCTCAAGCCCCACTGTTTTGTAGCATATAGAACTGGGAACATGAAGTCAAAGAGAAACTGAAAATTTGCCTGCATTTTTGAAGTTCAGTTTGAGGCCCAGTTGTTGCTGTGCATACATTCATTCACCATTCCAGTTCTTGGCACATGCAGCTGATCATATGGAGTTGCATTTCCACTGCATTTTTTACAATTCACAAATTATACACCAACGAAATGCACTATTTTCACTGTATATTCCTTATTCTTCAACCCCTGCACATGTTTCGGCCTTTACAAGGCCATCATCAGGGGGCTCGTAAACTACATTCGCTTCACATCCAATGTTTTTGTCTGCTGTCACATTTAGTCCAGTTTCATTGTCATATATATATTATAGCTATTTACAATGTCTGTGTTTAAATTATGTAAATTACACAGAATATAAAATCCTTAAAAAGTTCGTCAATTTTTGTAGTAAAATGTTAAAAATGAAACAATATGGTTTTTTGTTATGTTGTCCAGCATTGGTTAGTTTTTCAGTTTTGGCTTTGGTTTTGTATATATGGATGGTCAGTTAAGTAAATATATCCTGTTTTTGTTGTGTGTGTCCCGTGTTGCGGTGCGGTGTTGAAAAGATATAACGAGTGATGAAATATGTGGCTGTGGTTATGTCTGTGAAACTAAGCAGCAGCCATCACAGTGAAAGTCCCCTTCCTCACCACAGCCAGAAAAAACCTGCCAATTGTGGAGCAAAACTGAAGTGATGCCAGTTGTTTTCTTGTTTTACAAGGATGTGCACAATAGTATGTTTCTGTGGGTAATGCTGTTAACTAATATTTGTGTTTGTGAATGTTCAGGGCATTATAAAGACCCACAGACTTTGTATGTAGGCTGCTTAGTTGCTAATTCAGCGTGCTGCACATGTGTTTCAGTTGGTTGCTAATACTGTACTCCGCATGTGATATGGGCTCCCTGTTTGCCTGTATGGGGCCCTCTGACTTTTTCTGTTTTCAAAACTTGTGACAAACCTGATTGGCAAGATATTTGTTGGTGTAGAAACTATGAAACACAATGAAATGGAGCAGTTTGCTGTTCTGAACTTTTCACTGAGAGTGTTTCAAACACTAGCATGAGTGGTGATGTGTTCCTGTAGGTTAGGCATCCTATGATGGTAGGGTGACAGATCAAGATTTACACTTACATAAAACAGTTTAACAGATTATACTGTGTGTACTTAAATCTCTAGGTCTCTAGATTGGTAATAGGAAGATAAATTGTTAGAACAAATGGTAGTGAGCATTCTCCAAGAATAAAATTATTATCCCCTCCCCCCCACCCCCATTCCAAAATATTAACTTTGCCACATTTTCAGGTTATTAATTTCTTAAGGCATGAGTGTGTATGTCATTAGTGTGTGAGTGTGTCACTTAACATCTAATAGTTTATTGAATTCTCTTGTGCTGCCCAAAATGTTCATCCATAGATCTACATGGCAACATACAAATGCTTGACCCTTCCATCCTGTATTAAAATGTGCTGTATTCCTACTTTTATATGATTTTTTTTCTTTGTCCCTATACTTAAAGTAAGTCATACCACCACATCACAAATTACACATGTGCTAACAAAAATAGTATATGGATCTCAGAATAATAAATTCTGAGTTTACCAAAGTAGTCAGATAGTGCATGGATTTCATACTACGGAAGTGACATAAACAGTATGCAGCATTCTTTTGAATGATTTCCTTGACCAACACCTTCAGCGAGGTGGAGAAATTCATCCAAGCAAACACACAGGAATTAGCAAAAGACAAGTGGTTGTGTCCGCTCTCCGGAAAGAAGTTCAAGGGGCCTGAATTTGTGCGGAAGCACATATTCAACAAGCATTCAGAGAAAGTTGAGGAAGTGAAGAAAGAGGTAGGAATCTTAGTGGTTTATTTGAGGGGGTTGTGGCCCAGAAAATATTTCACACATATGCTGCAAGAACTGGAATTGCAATTGTGTGTGTTAAAGGATAATGTGAAAATTGACTGTGTTGTATTAAAACATTTGAACATTAGTTTTAGGAAAACTTTGTGTGAAGGATACAGTAGGCTACTTAATATTAGGGTTATTGATTTTGTTGGAAATTTAGCCATATGTAAGTCAAAACCATAAATTTAGAAACATTACATGATATTCTTCTGTACAGTTTTTGATAAGTGATAGCAAAGAACTTCAAGTTGTACAACTTTCCAAGGGTTCTTGCTGTTCCAATGCGCATATGTTTTAGGCCTAATATTCTCACATTGTCACAGTATCCCTGAATTTTTTGCAATGTTAATTTATAGTTAAAAGAAACTGTAAAACACACCAAGAAATAAGCTGAATGAAATGCGTGGGGAGAGTTGTAATTACGTACAGGCTTAAATACCCTGTTTACCCAAATATGATGCAAATTTTTTTTTCTTTATTTGAAAAAATGGGTGTCACCTCATAATTGTGCAAAAAGTAAAACTTTTCTGTACACCTGATTTCTTTATTGATTTACTGACAGCTTGTTTCAAGTCAGAATATTGAAGTGAGAAGTTGCTGGAGTGTTCTCTAAATATCTCAGGTGATGATGCTGAAAGGAGATGTACAACAGCATCTATAGTACCAGAAACAGTGTGTTGCAGTTACAGTGCTGATTTTAAATTAATGGCAGAAGGAACCAACAGCAAGGAGTATTGTGACAGGGAGCAAGTGCAACATGAAGAGCATTTGGTGGACCCAAGCAGGGGAATTTTAATGCCATTGACAAAAGGTTCTGGATATGGGGCTATAAGAATGTAAAAATTGCCTTCCCATTACATGCGAGACGATATGAATGAAGGTGATGGAAGTTATTACATCCCTGAAGATTCTGCAGCAATGTTTCAAACCCTGTAGAGGTTGGGCAGTAAGATTTATGCATTGTAAGGGGTTGTCCATTCATTGGAGAACTGGTTTCCCACAGGCTACCTTGAAAAATTGATAGCATACCAGCACCACATAATTAACCTGCACCAAAAACATGATTATGTCTTAGGAACAGTGGGCAAAGCAAATAAACCCTCAGCCTTTTTTCTGTATTCCTGCCAATACTACAATTAATGCAGAAGGATCAAAATCAGTACCTATCAAAACAACAGGAGATGAAAAACTGTGAGTAGTCATCATACTTGCAGTTACAGCTGATGGAAGGAAACTGACATCATTTGTTATTCTGGAGAGAAAGAACCTTTCAAATGAAAACTTTCTAGTAAAATTGTATTTCGATATAATGAGAAAGGTTGGATAACAGAAGAACTCATAATCAAATGGCCAAGAGCAGTCTGTGACAGAAGACTGTATACCCATTCAGAGAAATGGGGAATGCTGTTTTTAGAGTCCTTCAGGGATCAAATAATAGAGGACTGAGACATCTGATTTCTAGTGTAAACACAGATTTAGTGATCATAACAGGAGGCGTGACCTCTCAGTGACAGGTTTGCAGCGTGGCAGTTACGTTGCCTGTATGAGGAATGGTTGCTATCAGACTACTGTGTACCAACACCAATGGGAAACGTAAGAAGACATGAAGCACTGCTTGCATGGTGGATGAAGAGTGCTTGGAGTGACATTTTACCAGAATCTATCATCAGGGTCTTTAAAAAGTGCTGTGTGTCAGTATGGATGGAACAGAAGATAATATACTGCGGGAGGAACTAACTAAACTCCATGGAGCAGAGTCCTTCCTGAGAAGCTAACAAGTCCTCAGCGAGTCAAGAAATGCCCCACATTTTGTGGAGCCCGAAGGTTCATTGCCACATTAACGAGTGCCCGCCACCTATCCCTATCCTGAGCCAGAGCAATCCAGTCCATGCCTTTGAAGATCCATTTTAATATTATCCTCCCATGTATGCCTAGGTCTTCCAAGTGGTCTTATTCCCTCAGGTCTCCCCACCAAAACCCTGTATGCAACTTTCTTGTCCCCCATACTTGCCACATACCCACCCATCTCATTCTTCTCATTTAATCACCCGAATGATAATTGGTGAGGGGTACAGGCCATAAAGCTTCTCATTATGTAGTCTTCTCCACACCCCTGTTACCTCAGCCTACGTTCCTCCCTCAATGTGACAGGCCAAGTTTCACACCCATACAAAACAGGCAAAATCATAGTTTTGTATATCTTAATCTTTATATTTTTGGATAGCAAACTTGAAGACAGAAGATCCTGCTCAGAATGATAACAAGCATTTCGTGACTTCAAAGTGCTCTTAATTTGTTCATGAATGAAATTTTGATTTGTTAGGGTTGTTCCCAAATATTTGAACTTTTCCACACTTTCATGGGATTTATTACCTATCTTTATGTTGTGATTTTGTCCTGCATGCTGGTGTCGAGACATGACCGCATACTTAGTTTTCTCAATGTTATTTCAAGACCAATCTTCTTACTAGCAGCTTCTAAAGCTTCTGTGTTTTTCTTTATGGTATCTATACTTCCACCGTTTATGGTATGTATGCTTCCACCTCGTATATTAACATCATCAGCATAAACCAGAAGCTGTGTACCATTTAATTTCACTCTCCTATATTTAATATTGTATTCACCGTGCATCTTGTATAAATTAAAATTAAAACCAACTTGATGCACACTCACTATTAAAAAACTTTAATAGTAGATTAATTAACCCAACATGTTTCGGTCAGGTACCCGACCGTCTTCAGGGGTATACTACATTAAATTGCGTAGTCCATATGTAAAACACACATAAGATATGAGCCTATAAGGTCTCGTCGTATATAAAGTTTTTCACAAGTCACTAAAAATCACTAAAAACTTGTTTAAAAATAGTTGACACTTGTAATCCCACAATAGTTCCACCTTTTGTAAAACTTATAGCACTGTTATATGCTTAAGTATTATACAACAACAGTGCTATAAGCTTTATAAAAGGTGGAACTATTGTGGGATTACAAGTGTTGACTATTTTTAAACAAGTTTTTAGTGATTTTTAGTGACTTGTGAAAAACTTTATATACGACGAGACCTTATAGGCTCATATCTTATGTGTGTTTTACATATGGACTACGAAATTTAATGTAGTATACCCCTAAAGATGGTCAGGTACCTGACCGAAACATGTCGGGTTAATTAATCTGCTATTAAAGTTTTTTAATAGTGATTGTGCATCAAGTTGGTTTTAATTTTAATTCACTCTCCTAGTTTGCCTGAACCTTCCTAATGGCATATTCTACAACAGAGTTGAAAACCAGTAGTGATAAAGCATCTCCCTGTTTCAAACTATTCTGAATAGGAAACATGTCAGATAAATATTTGCCTACCCATACTCTCTACTATAGGTTTCATTTAGACAATTTTATTAGCCTTACTAGTTTTATAGAGATACCAAACTCAGTAAGAATATTATACAAGACCCTGTGGGAGGAACATCATGAAGAGGACTCATCTAGTGTTGGGAGTGACTAGTTAACTCATTGATATATTTATAACTCTTTGACTATGATGATACTCTTTTATATTTTAGCTCTTATTATGTAATTCTTTAACATAAAGCATTGGAACACTAGATGACACAATGTGGCTAAAGTGAATATTGGTATTTTCCTGAAAACTGAAGATTGTGATGGAGCCATCTTATATTCAGGTAATACAATATGCTTACATTCCTTAACCTAAGAGCGTATTTTATTTTCTGCTTTCATGTACTTCCAGGTTGAATACTTTAATAATTATCTAAGGGACCCAAAACGACCTCAGCTGGCTGAACATCCTGGTAATCGTCACCAAAGAAAAGAGGGAGCCAGTGAACGGGAGGGTTTCCCAGCTCCCGCACCATACGTGCCTCAGTAAGTTCACTGGATTGGTTCTGTTTGTCTAATTCTTTTATATGTGTGACGTCATGGATGGGTAAGAGCAGTTCTGCTAGGGTTTCACGCAGAGTTCTGGGATTAAGCTGTAGCCCACGAGTTAGGAAGAAGTTGCTACTGAAGGCATATCCTGAGAAAAATTCAGAAAGTCACCTGTGTTGTAAAGAACAAAACCATACTTGTGTAAGTTCAAGAACAATTCAGATTTTATGCGTTTGTAGTGAGCAGATGGTATAAATTAATGATATGGAAATGCAAACAGTAATTACTTTTCTGTGTTGAAGTTTTATTCGGTATGAACAGAAGGACTGATTCTTCACTTGGCATTTGTTTTTCTTGCCATTATCACAATATATAGTATCTGAAATTTTAAAGAAGGAATAACATTCTGATTAAGAAATGAAAGTTTACTAGTGTAATATTATAGAAAAGGTCGGGCTGCTTACCTCCAAATGTACTGCAATGCAGTAGGCCCTCTTGAAGTGCAGTGTTGCGTATTCCCAGAGAAGTTATTCTGGCAATGTTTATGCTTCTGAGTGTAGGTCCTTCACTAATTTGCAGTCACAATAGCATAGGCATGTGGAATAATACACAAGAGGCTGCATCTGCCTGCATTTGTCACTTAGTAGATACCATTGTTTTAAATCTTGCTGTACAAAATGTACTTAACCTGTACTTTTTACAACTTTTTGAACTAATTGTTGCTCTCATATTTTAATTACTATGTCTGGAAAGGTCTATGTATGTTCTGATGAAGAGCCTAGGATAGAAAAGGGAATTGATGTCTCTGTTAGGGAAAGTGGAGGTGTTGGATAAGTTGGGCAGGGGATGAGCACTGCTGTTGTTGGATGCCATTATGGAAAACAAACCAATGATTGTTTCATCAAGGAAAACAAATACAAAATCAGGGGAAACATCGGGGCCTGTGCTCCCTCAAGTGCAAAAATTTGCTGTGTAAGTTGTGGCCCCTTCCTCAAAAGAACGGAAAGGGCATTTTTCGTATGGCTGGAAGATGGAGATGGGTGCTGTCATGCCACCTGACAAGTAGGTGTATAACAACATGTAGAGGAAGGCACAGCAATTGAATATCGCCTCTTTTTTCACTAAGTCTTCTCTCTCCCCCTCCATCATGCACTCTACATCATGTGATCACCCTGACAACTTTCATCTAAGAACACTGTCATTCCAGGAAACACCAATAGAGATGTTTTCATGTTTGTTTATCATTAATTTACATATTGTCATATTTGGTGTGTCTTTGATTCCCCTAATCCCATTTTTCTGATAACTTCGCACATTTCAGTGTCACCACCATTCGAAGGATTTTTTAAGCACGTAACCCCCATGAATGGCAAGGGTGTGCTGTACTTGCACATCAGATTTAACTGCTGTGTATGTTGTTCATATTGCCAAGAGTATGGGGTGATTTTAAATTTCCTAAATCTAACCAGGCTGTTTGTAAATATCTGGGGGATTTAGTTTTTTAGCTGAATTTGATTCAAATATGATGTTTAAAATGTCAGTGGCTGCAAGAAACATTCGGTTATAAAAATATATAATTCAGAATTTAAGGGACAGTACATGAGCAAAACAGGAGAGATTAAAACCTTTGAAAACCGAGGTACACTGTTTGAGCTCGAAGAGCAAATGTCATACCGTGAACTGATATAAGCGGCTTTTGGACGATTATGCCCATCCTACTAATTATATGATGTACTGTATCAAATGGAGATAAATTGTATTAGGACCATTTTTCAAGCTTCACTGTGAATTATCTTAGGAAGTGTATTTTGCTAAAATGCATAATATGTTATTTTCTACTTACAAAGACATGTTTCTATCTTCTTGCTTTGATCTAAATTTTTCCCAGGTTTTAATACACTGTGTTTGCATACTTATTTAATGAAAAGGTTAATCAGCAGTTTGAATAAAATCATTACGTCACATTTACAGGACCCAAAGTATTTACCTTCTGGAGTAGATTAGATGTTCGTACCTTTAAATTTAGCATTTAAACATACTTGTGTGTTTCTATCAGCTACCAGTATAAATTATGGAGGGAGACATGCAGGATATGGTGGTCACAGCTATGGTGGTGGTTATGGTTACAACACTGGATACAACCAGGGCTACTCTCGTCCCAGTCGAGGTGGCTTCAACAGAGGCAGGTACTTGAATTCCTTTATTACTCATTTATGTAAGATTTTAGAATAAGGACCAGAAAAATGCCTGAAACTTATTCCACAGTGAAGTAAAGCTTCTCCCCTTCAGTACATTGTTCAAACATTCACGGCTTTATTTCAGAATTTTATATCCTTATATTGTGTGAAAACAAAATTTTGTTACTTTTTGGTATTAATAGGATGGGGCCCTTCTCTCTCTTGATTTTTCAGGTCTTCGTCAAATGATTCTGCCAATCGACAAGTTATAGCTTATAGCGATCTAGATGTCCCAGACATTCCAGAGATCTTCTGACATTATTACTGAAATAACATTACTACACAAAGTATATACAGTAAAACTTCTGAATTAGGGTCGTTTTTATTTTGATATGTTTTCCCATTTTATGCACTAGCTTTTTTGCTTCCAGTTCCATCTGTCCAAATATGATCATGTACCCTTCAAGAATTTTAGAGACAGAATTCTTTTCTGGCAGTAGGATTTAAAGCTACACCTAAACAACTGCCCACATTGGAAAAGAACACTAAATTTAATAAATAGAGACGGTACTGCTGATCTTCTGATCACCAACATGAAATGCTATAATGTCATATGTGGGACCAGATTTTGAATGTAATTGTTTTATATATATACATTGGTAATAAATCACTTTTTTCAAAAAATATTGGAACGTGATTTCAATAAAGGATTTTCACATCCATGTTTATGGTAGCTATATGATCAGGAGAATGATTAGAGGAAGAAATAATCATCCTCAACCTTATCTTTGATGGGTATGTTTCAGTGCATCTGTTGTACATTTTAAGTGGTTTTGTGTTCACCCAGACAGTTACAGTTTAATTCCTTTAATCCGAATGCTGATACTGTGGAAATTCTGATACTTGGGCAGTTGCGGAAAATAGTCCCAAAGTCTAGAAGTCCTCTGAAAAGGTCTTGAAGAGTGTCTGCACATTGACTGTTGTGGTATCTCCTGACCCCTTGTCTCTTACCCAACTTCTAAAGGTATGAAGACCCTTGATTCCCAGTCTCCTGATCCTTCCGCCTACGTGGTAGAAACTCAAAGAGACTCCAGAAAAGAAATATATGTATAAAGGGATCGTGACACCCCTCACCCATTAGCTGAAGGAGATATCCAAGTGGAATAGTATAGGAGCAGTAACAAAAAACATTACCTGTAAGACGTTAGGTCAGTATAGGTACTGCTTGATAATCTGAAATAATTGATAATCTGACATCTTGTGGGTGCCGGATTAAAAGAATTCTACTGTATTTAATCATGTTTAAACTCATATATAACAACAGGAGTAGTGTAAGAGGCAGATTGATTGAAGGTATTTGTGGCATGTTTTTTTCCTCCTATCCTGACTTGGAACAACATTGGTTTCTGCAGAGTGGTACTTTCCTGTCTTACTGTGTGGTATACCTGTAATCTGCAGATCAAATTGCCACTGGCATGTCTAAACATTCTGTTTACAATTTAAGTTGAAGAGATGCCATGATCTCCCACATTGAACATTTGAAGTTGAAAGTTACATGTGGGAAGTCTCCATCTTCGAAGGATCTGAGGTTTGTAACAAACCTTTACCTCTCCATTTCAGAGGGGTGCTGACATCTACCCAAAAACATAACACTTGGTCAGTCACATGTTTAAATGGGAGAAGGAAGGGAAATCTCTACTTTTTTCTATAAATACAGTAGAACCCGGATAAGAAGTTTTCCCGTGTAAGAAATCTGATTTTTAACCTTTAGAGTCCGTGCGTCCTATATAAATGACGGGGCCCTTTAAATCGTCAGTCGTCCTTTGCTGCCTAGGACCGCTCAAGAGAGCTCCCACAGCTTTAAAAACATGTAGGGAACTTGTATAGCTCCCAATTCCGCGTTAGATGAAATGTTTGGTTTGCTTCACGCTCCGACCACTTTACCCCAGGCAGGAACTCAGGCTTAAACATTGAAGAGGCTTTATCAGCTTTGAGCTTCATAAGCAAAGCGAACTGCCTTGGAAGTTGTTTTTCTGCCGTCTGCATACAGTATCGTGTTGGCCATAAATTGACCTACAGTGATTCATATAATCGGGCTTTATATTTCAAAGGGACACCATACAATGGCCCTTTCACTCCACGTGGAGTAAGCAAGCGCCTGTCAACTTTCTGTTTCTCGGAGCCAATGAAAAGAGCAATTTCTGTAGATAAGGCGGGTCTAAAATTACAAAGATACGTACTGTAAGCTGGTGCGCAAGCCATAAATTAATCTGTGTTTATTATTTTATTATGGCAGGCATTGCATTCAATTTCGTTCTAAGAAAATGATATCAGGCGACGTTTACTTTCGTATGCAAAAATGTACTATATCTCTGCTGCCTTATTCCAAATAAAACATCAAACAAATCTTTTATATTTTTCTTAAATTTAAAACACTCTTCAATAATTTCTTGAAGACGAGAACTTCTCTTTGTTTTCTGAACCTTCATTTTAGGTTCAAAAACGCGTATAAGTATGTCTGTGGGTTTGGAAAGTCTTTCGGCGCGTAGTTCTGTTTTTCTCTAAGCGTTGTTGGTACCGATGGAAGCCAATATGTGTAGTGTTTAGTCTAGCGAAGTGTTATTGAAACAGTGTTTTATTTCAGTTGGGTGTGCATTCATTAGGAGGTGTGTTGGTTAGTAAAGGCAATACTGTAACAGTGAAGTGAGTCATCACAACATCGTTTCTTGGTGTTGAGTATTTTGCGTAGTAAGGTGGGCTGATTTTTTCCTTCTCGGTCAATCTTGTAATGACGCTGAACAAACCTTACACTGTTTAGACTAACAACAATCATTTAGTGTTACTAATAAGAACTGATTACTGCTGAACGATAGGCAAGAATATGTCTCCTGGAAACGAGAAAAAAGAATCCGGTAAAAGGAATGTCTCGACCAGCCACAAAAATGACGACATAAAATTCAAATTCACAAGAATATGAAATTGTATTATGTTTATTTAGGCAGTAAGGATACATGCTGAATTTCTAATGTGCTCTGCTAAAAGCCTGTTCCAATTTCTACAAAATGGAAGTAATTCCACCATTTTATCTCTTCCAGATAAAATAATATTAAAGTTTTTCTAACGATAGCGCTAATGTTTAAACGGCCAACGCGGGGACCGCAGACCCGATCACACAGGGCTTGTGCCGTAAAGTAGGCCACTTATCTCGATTTAAAGGGCAACGCTGAGAAATAAGTCCGGCCGCTAAAGGTTAAAGTCCCGAAATAAAATCCATAATGCGTACATTAATTTTTGCTGGATATGAAGCTTCCCGCTTATTAAGTTTTCCCACCTAAGAATTCGAATCTCATGATACCAAGAGTATGATTTTTTATGAAATTTTACCTGTTTAATAAGTTTTTAAAGATACGTGTAAAAAAATTTCATTTCCAAATTTATTTCCTTCAAATATGAAAACTCTTAAGTTGCTGTTGATTCATCGATCACTTGCTATCTGACTATCGATATATCGATATATGCTATGATGCAATCATGCGATCAATCTCTGCCGAGATGAATTTGTTTTTATTTCTGTGTGTTTAATGTACTAGTTACTATCCTATTGCTTTTAATAAGCTTTCCCTCTTAATAAGTCTTCCCGCTTAAGAAGTCCCTAATTCTCTGGTCCCTTGAAAGACTTCTTAACAGGGTTCTACTGTACATTTTCATGGGATTGCTGACTTGGCTATATTTAGTTGGAAGAAGACCAGTGATGTGTAGTTTCATGTCAAGTTTTACTAAGACAGCAGATATGGCAGTATCTGACAATGTCTAAAAATTTGTAAAATCATGTTGGTAGTCATATTCCATAGAAGTCACTGGCATAAAGTTTTGAGAATATGGATATTACTGTGAAATTAGTTACCTGCATTTGAGCCTTGCTATTCAACAAGGTCTTTATGGGTGAATGTCCAACAATATTAAGTTCTCACTTGAAATGTACTTCCAAAAAGCACTGAGGGCGTAACATAGAATCATAGCCATGAAGCCCTGTGTTTGTTCAGGAAGTCTTGGTAATTTTATTCATTTACCTAATTCTGCCACAAGGTACAACACCATGAAAATGTATGAGGGAATGGAAGTTATCTCCATGTATTCTTAACCTTGACACTGGATTAAAGGGAATGGTTGGATTCATGCTGAAACTGCTATACTCCTTAGAAACTTCTGGTATTCATTGTATGGGAGGCTGTGGACCCGAGAGATGATGGTGGATTACAGAAACAAATAGTTTGAGACAACAAATGACTGTAGTCTGGGAGTCTTTTTGTTAAACGTAATCGCATGATCATACTAATCTAGCTTTACAACATCAGTCACCACAGATCCATGGGTTCAATCCCAGGCCAGTCCATGTGGGATTTTTGGTGGACATAATGGTATTGGGACAGGTTTTTCTCTAAGTACTTTGGTTTTCCACTGTTGGTTACATACCATCAGTGCTCCATGCTCATTCATCTATCAGGAATGCTATGTATTCACAGCAATTGACAGTGTCATTGAGTAACACACATTTGAACAAGAATAAACAGCTGTTTTGTCTGAATGTGCTGCTACCTCACATGCAAGATATGACATTCTCACAGTGGTGTTGAGCATGTTTTTATGCAGCAGTGCTATTTGTTAATTTAAACAACGCGCGCGTGCGCACACACACAGACAGATGTACGAATATCACTTCCTATGGATCCAAAAGTTAGTAACAGTGACAAGTACAGTACAAACTTTTAACAGACTTCACAAAAGGTAAATTTTAGTATAAGTCACTGCTAAACAGCAGATATTTTCATACTAACAATTCGTAATGTATAATGGAAGAAACTTTTTTGAAGTATTAGCAGTCATTCTTAAATAGTAGGAACTAATCTGTTGCACAGATGGTGTGCGGATTACCTTAAATGTATTGTTTTTATGTAATACTTTCGAGAGTGGGGGAATGACCATTGAAGAAGATTCAGGTCCTGTAGGATATGATGTCATGTAAATTGGTAAATAGTTTCCAACTGTGGGAGCTTATTACCTCCATATTTAGGCATAGTCAGGGTACTGTTCTTGGATTACCCTGATGATGGAGGCTGCAAGGGCCTCCAAAACATTGGTAGCTACCACTCTACATGGCACCACTGTGAAAACCTCAGATCACACAAGACTGCTGGAGATTTTAAGGCCTAAGCACCTTCTGAACAGAAGTGAGGGAGAAGTGTTTAATGACACCGTGAGTTTATTACCGTATATTCTCGAATCTAATGCGCACCCTTTTTACAGTTTTAGAGGGCTAAAAAATCAGATGCGTATTAGATTCGCGTGCGGATTAGATTCGCGGTCTAGAGCTGGATTTTGGAAAAATGATTGAGCTGCTGTACGTGCCGTAAGAACAATACAATACAATAATCTATTATTTTATTATTTATTATTGTAATTTATTATTCATCAGACTCGCCGTCATCACTCATAACTGAATCGTTATCCGTGCTCTCCACCCAGTCACTATCATCTTTATCTTCAACATCGTCCTCCCATACAATGTCATCGCTGCCTTGTGTTTCCGCCATAGTCGAACGTTGCTTTCATCAACTCCAAAAATTGCAGCGGCTTTGCGGTTTCCATTCTCCTCTGCGCACCGAATAACTTCACGTTTGAACTTCGCCGTATATGAGAGTCGTTTAGATTTCAGGTGTCCCTCTTCCATAACTACGGTACACGACAAATTGGAACAAGCACCTCCCACGTTTCAACAACTAAAGCTCAGCTGGCTTCAAACGAGATTGCGCACGTCTGTTGAGAAAGGCCCCGCCTCTATCGGTATGACTCATCGGCCACAGGCGTAGCGTCGGATTTTAACGCATTGGTAACATCCAATATTATTCAATCAGTCGCCCCGTGGGCAAGGGGTGGTTGAAGGAAAGGTGCGGATTAGAATCGCGAACTAACTTTTTTTTCGTTTAAGAAGTCGCCAAAAACTGGGTGCGCATTAGATTCGGATGCGCATTAGATTTGAGAATATACGGTATATAGTGTCGGTGGTAGATGAATGAAATATGGGTGTGGAGCATTGTGGAAAGATGTTAGGGGTGAACAAAAATACTTTGAGAAAAACCTGTCCCATTGCTACTTTGTCCACCACAAATCTTGAGAGGGTAGCAGTTGGTCTATGAAGGTTTTTGTGAGGTCTTAGTCCAGTTGAATTTGTCTAAATATGATCTGGGTTGTCTGCAGTGAAGTTAATTTATGGGCAGTATGGCAGATGGAATGAATTTTACACATACAGGTTTTAGCAGGATTGTGTTATTGACGTAACTCTTCCAACATGTTTTGGTTGACCTAGACGATCCTCAGGGAACTTCTGTGTGGAATTTAGAATTACTGTTGGCTGTGTACATGGCATTCATATTTGTACCAAGGGGGCCATAACCTAGGCAACACACATTATTATTGAAACACATCCTAAAAACATGTATCCTAAAAGATATGCATTTTGCAGGCATCAGTGTAATAAACTTTTGTAATACATGCAGTTACAGTTAACACACACACACACACACACACACACATTGTTCTCCATTCTTTGTGGCATCGTACTTTATATTGCAGAATAACACAAATATCACTGCAAATTAAGACCTCAGATTTTGGCATATTTTGGTATCTTTAATGTGGTGTGTGTGTCATGAAGGCATATGGGGGAGTGGAGGTGTACCTGCACTCATCTTTAACCTTGGCACTAGAGGAGGTGATTGGTTAGCTTAAAGCCCCAAGGCTTTATCTCCACATGTCCCCACCCCCCACCCTTAGAGGAATGAGCCCCCCCCCCCCCTGTACTTATTGAATTGGAGGGTGAGCACGCCCTGTGGCTGGTCTGAATGCTTTGGATTTGGAGAAGCAATATATCTCTTGCCTCTGGGGAATGAAGACAATAATTCTGCCAATGTCCAGCCCATAGCCTGGTCATACCATCTACCCTGTCCCAGCTCACATGGCATCGGTTCTCTCATAAGCTGTTTAAAATTCACTAAATTGAGTTTCATACAAGCCTAATACACGTGAGGCAGATGCTTTGATTTCAAATGTAACTGCACAGTTTTCCCATTCCAGCTGTTTACAGTGATGTGAAATATCAGTTTTTTTGTAAATATGATCTTTCCCAACAATGACACACTTACCTGTTCACTGTAGATTGCACATATGTTGACAGATACTGTGTACATAGTGATACATGACAAGGCAATGAGAGATGAAGTAGTTACTGAGTTCTTTCCTGTGGTGTTTACTTAAAGACAGTGTATACAGATGTACACTACCTATTTCAGAAGAATTTTATTGGTTTACTACTTAGACCCCTGATATTATGATAAAAGATATTTAGTGAAATTAAGGAGCACAAGGTTTTGCTGTGGACTAAAAGGAGAGGCTGTTGCATGAACGAGAACAAGAATACTGCTCACATTTTCCTCTGCTTCAGCAGTGAAATCTGTGGACCTTCTCTTGCTTTGAGAATTAATGTGTAGGTCATGTGTTGTGTATTCCTTCCTCAAAATGGAGACGGGGTGAATGATACATTGTGTCAAAAGTAGTTAACCTTGTGAACAGCTGCTCTGTACACAAATGTCCACTATAGAAATGTCATTTCCTCCCTTTTTTCATTATTCTGAACCATTTGTCTGATACTTCTTTGCCTGTAACATCAAATAGTAAATGAGAGGCAAGGTCTGAATATAAATATTTCAGTTGTTAATGTCAGTGTAGTACTGTTTATTGCTTGGTAAACTTTCTGCCTTGAAGAAGTGGGGAAGCAAACCAACAGGTACCCAACCAATATTGACATCATCTGGTAGATGGTGTAAGAACACGATCTTAGCATGGCATTTTAGTGCACATATATAAACAAGACCGGCAATGTATGTATAAATGTAACACTGAGACACATCTTGCCATGGAAAAGCAATAAGTGTTACATATTCTGAGTATGTGTTGGTAGCCTTAGTTATGAAGCATGCAAAGCGCATGCACTGTGGCATGTCTGGTTTTACTGTGTGTATCTTTCCACATTATCTCATAAATGGCACGACTTTTGGAAAAACGTTTTTGAACATAAAATGTGTGTTTTTATTTTCTCTGCAACTTTTGTCTCAAACATTTCTCATTCTAAGAAGAATTGAGCGAGATATTATCGTGAATGTACATGTCTTCATGTAAAGTACCTGTTATTCTTGTCAGATTTTAATGAAACTTGAATTTTCTGGATATATTTTAAAAAATACTCAAATATCAGATTTCTTGAAATCCGTCCAGTGGGAGCTGAGTTGTTCCATGTGGACGGACAGACAGACATGATGAAACTAATAGTTGCTTTTCGCAATTTTGCGAATGTGCCTAAAATTAGACTGAACGCTGCTCAAATATGTAATGAATTACTCTGTACGCAGTAATATGCTTCAGTAATCACCAGATTTTGACAAACTGAGCATTTCTTTCAGTAACTGGAATTTTAGTAGAGACAAAATGTCATATCAGTTGTAATCGATTGGTTGAATTTCTTCTAATGTTTACAGCATGAATCTGTCATGTGTGAAAGATGTTCTTGTTACAACAGGAGTGCATAACACAAGAAAGTCAGTGTTCATTGTTTATATTAGCTGATCATGCATGATATATATGAATCTTACCATTATGAAACAAAGTGCGACATTCTGTCACAACACAAGATGGGCAATGTACATGTAACGTAACATTGAGGCATGTTCATGCAACCACTGTTACTGTGGAAAAGCAATAAGTACATATTACATATTCTAAGTGTATGTAGCCTTAGTTATCCAGCATGCAATTCGTGCATGCCATATTGACATCTGTGGCCTGTCCAGCTCTGCAATATTTTCCACATTATCTAATAAATGAATCAATGTTCAAAAAAGTTATTGAATATAAAATGTGTGTTTTGATTTTCTCTACAACTTTTGTTTGAAACATTTCTCATTCTAAGAAGAATTTAATGAGATATTATCAACAATGTACATAGGTCTTCATGTAAAGTACCTGTTATTCTTGTCAGATTTTAATAAAATTGAATTTTCTTGGCAGATTTTCGAAAAATACTCATATCAAATTTCATGAAAATCCTTCCAGTGGGAGCCGAGTTGTTCCATACAGAAAGACAGACAGACATGATGAAGCTAATAGTCGCTTTTCGCAATTTTGCAATCACACGTAAAATGGATTTGTTATATTCAATTTATTTTACACCAACTAATGCACACGTAAAACCACTTTTTTGTAGTTTTTATTGTAAAATGTACCCCTACACGTGTTTCGATCCTCGGATCATCGTCAGGGTTTTTTTAAAAAAATACCACTATCACTTCAACTGCATATTTTGAAGGGTCCAATAACACTTATGTCTTAATATTTGTTTTAAAATATCTGAATTTTAAAATTCATAAAACATTGAAACTCATGATTTATAAGTTAAAGTCGTAGTTAAAATGTTTCGGTTAACGGCATAGGTGCTGATGTCAAGGATCGTGGTATGTTCCTGTGGGCTGTAAAATAAATAAATAAATTATAAGTAATTATAAATTTTGTTTTACGTTGCCTGATTAATAATAATTTTAGTATTAATTTTGCATGAATGATGTACCGTATGCTGTGTGTGCTGTTGTGTGAATCGGTGTGTGCTGTCTGTCGTCTGGTAAAGCTTACTATGATGGAGTATCAGGTTCTGAAGGTTGTGTAAGCTTTACCAGACGACAGACAGCATACACCGATCCACACAACAGCACACACAGCATACGGTACGTCATTCATGCAAAATTAATACTAAAATTATTATTAATCAGGCAACGTAAAACAAAATTTATAATTACTTATAATTTATTTATTTATTTTACAGCCCACAGGAACATACCACGATCCTTGACACCAGCACCTACGCTGTTAACCGAAACATTTTAACTACAACTTTAACTTATAAATCATGAGTTTTAATGTTTTATGAATTTTAAAATTCAGATATTTTAAAACAAATCTTAAGACATGAGCGTTATTGGACCCTTCAAAATATGCAGTTGAAGTGATAGTGGCTTTTTTAAAAAAAAAACCTGACGATGATCTGAGGATTGAAGCACGTGTAGGGGTACATTTTACAATAAAAACTACAAAAAAGTGGTTTTACGTGTGCATTAGTTGGTGTAAAATAAATTGAATTAGTGAAAATGCATGGTGACAGCAGTATAAAAAAAAAAGGATTTGTTATACTTTATTATTTACTTTGTTATACTTTTTTTTTATACATTGAGTTTTTCGTGTTGTGTATAGTAGCTCCTCCATTGTACTTATCGTACATTTGTATGTTAAACATGCTTAGACAGTTCATAGTAAGTGGAGAACATTCATGTGAATAATCAAGGTCATAGGAAATATGTCATGGTAAGAACAGGCATATGGTGGTAGGGTGGCTCTTGTGCTGAATGGAATGCAGGTCGACACAAGTGCTGTGTTGCCTTCATAGAAATATAAAATGATCACATTATATATATAGTACAAGATGGAGAACACAAAACTATAGAAAACTTTAAATGGAGGAAAATTTTCATACTTGCACCATAATGGGGGAGGATGTAGTTTTAATTCTTGTCTGAAGTGTTTCCCGATATAAGGTGTATATAATGCAAGTTAATCAACAAATAAGTACAGTTGAACTCGGTTATAGCGTCATGAAAGGGACCAAATAAATTGCATCATTATAAACAAGTGTTGCTCTAAGTGAGGTGTATGGTAACGGAAGGAAAAATATTTTAATACAAAATACAGGCCTGTAAGCATATTATGTAAATGTTTATGCTATGATCTATTTTAAAATTAAATTACAATTGAAATTTAGAAATAATATAAATTACTCTTAAATAATTGTAAATTTCCATACAGGTTGACGCTAAAAAATACATTAACTTACAGTTAAAATGTAGGAAGAACAAAAATTATCATGAGAAGAGGGCCGCTCATTTGTGCATTGTCACTTCTGTGTTGTTAAAAGCACTTAAGCAGCACCTCATCAACGTCACTTCATTCAGGCTTTCGAAATCACTATTCTTGATCCATTCTGTTCAAACACACTAATAATTTTGGTTCTGTTTTTCCAAATTGTTTTCATCATAGAATTTATGAGACCAAATTCTCGACACACGTTGGCTTTTTATTTTTTTCGTTTTCTATTTCTCGTATCACTAAATTTTCCTTCAACATCCTAGACCTTCCTTTTGTTCATCACTGTAGCCATGTTTTCACTCTACTAGTCTCCTGTTAACTGCAGGGGTAGAAAAGTAGAGGGCAACTTTATGCGCGAAGTGAATTACCGTTGGGATCTTCGCTCTTCTGAGATGTTACACAGCCTCGATTGATAGTTACAAACGTTTCGGGACAACCTATCAGTCCCATCGCCAAGGGTCAAGCAGTCCAAGGAACGTTGGTAACTGACTACCACTCTATGCTGCGTAACATCCCAGAAGAGCGAAGATCTAATTTACAATGCAGCAGAAGCCTGAAATCATGAATTACCATTACTATTGTCATTTTCCAGGCCTGGAATTTATATAGCTACCTGAAAGGTTAAACTGTCTTCTCATGGACGAAGAGATGGTTGAATTCTCAAAATAGCCTACTTCTTGAAAGATTACAGGTAGCCCTCGATTTGCGCCAGTTCAATTTGTGCTGATTCAGAATAACGCCAATTTTGAAACCAGGAAGTCAAAAAGTGGAAAAAATATATATATTACTATTATTTATAACGTTTTACAATCTTTCTCGTACTGCTTCTTATACTAAATCATGATTCTTACATCGCTGATTTTGAGTAAAAGTTATAAATACAGTTATCTCTGCAATTACATATGTTTCGTTAACGCGAATTTGCTCTAATGAGATTGATTAATCGGTAAAAGCTGCTTGTAAAATGTAAACTTTTGCATATGCGAGTTTGCTCTTCTGTAATTTCATTCCCGGCGCCTAACCTATCAAAGGACAAATTTAATCTCTGCGGAGGTCCCGGGGTTATTTTTATTACGCGATTTTCTATAGGTCGGTGTCTTGCATGAATGCAACCAGTGGAGAATGTCATAGATGACATAAGAAGACTAGCACAAGAGGTGGGCTTGGACGAAGTGACAGATGGAGATGTAACAGAACTTTTGGAAAGCCATGGGCAGCCTCTTTCCAGTGAAGACTTAGAAGAATTGGCTGCACAACTAGGCCAAAAGGAAGAGGAGGAGAGAGAGGAAGAAGAAATTCCTCTACGTGAAATGATGATAAGCAATCTCCAGCGCATCCTCTCAGACATGCATAAACTCACTGACGAGCTCTGCGAGATTGACCATGACTGGGAGCGGAGTGCTACAGCGAAGAGGAGCGTTATGGCATCCATGAGGCCTTATCATGAAATTTTGACAGAGAGAAAGAAGAAATCATGACAGTCTACACTGCATGCTTTCTTTAAAAAACGTGACGATCCTCAACCAGGGAATTTGTCAGAGAACTAACGCTGCTTCATTACGCTATTGCTGGTTGTAAGTGTACAAAATATATTTTTTAAATTCCCTTTATTATATTTATGTTATTTCAGAGCTTTAAATGCAATGCCATTATATTACTCGTCAATGTTTAGGTGCTGGGAATGCATGTCATTGTCTTCCTATTGGTATATATTATAAAATTGTTTCAATTTACACCGATTCCGATTACGCCGGTTCGTCCAGGAATGCATCTCCGGCGTAAATCGAGAGATACCTGTTTATTGGAACTGATGACTGGCACTCTGAAGCACAGCAGAAAAACAGGTGGCTTATGGGGAATAATTTGGTACCACGGAATGTATAACGTTATAGATGAGGTGTCGCACAAACCGAGGTGATTATAACCGAGTTCAGCTGTATATATGGCCATAAGACCTTTGAATAAAACTGTGACTTGGTGTCAGGAGGGTTTGATTTGTAAAGTGGCCAAAATATTGCAGGTTGTGGTAATCCAATATTGATTGATCTTGGGGGGGTTCCACCTTCTGGTGACTAAAGTTAGAGTACTCATTATTGGTGGTACAGTAACAGAAACTGTACTGTAATTATATGGTTTCATTTCAATAACTGATAGAATGAGGACACATTATTCTAGTGACCAAAGTGGCAGAAATACTACATTAAATTTTTATGAGTTCTAAGAATACACTGTGTTTAATCACTTCATGATGGCTTTCAGTTAAGAATGTCATGCATTGGAAGTAGAAACATTTTTTAAACCTGCAAAATCTATTGTGCATTTTACTTATTTTCTATACAATAAATAAGTGTATGCTTGGCTAGTTTGTCCACCAGATACTGGAACTTTGACACAGCACAATGAAGCTGTTGCTGGAAATAGTAACAGAATTTGAAGTGTGACTTTTTGTTTTAACATACAATGTACAGTATAAAGTTGGTTATCACCAATATGTGATGTGAAGTAGCATGTGCAATGAGTGAAATGAAAGGACATATAAACCCGCAGTACTATGAGTGGGACAGAATTTTAATGTTAAGAGTGACCGTTATTTAAAGTGATTGGTGATATGAATATTTTGTGTTTATATGTTTTATATAAGTCTTCTATCTCAAATGGCCTTGATACAGACATTGGTATGTGACACAGTGGATGATCATGTGAGGGTTGAGGAGCTGCATAGGTCTCCTAGCATTAAAGTGTGCATTAAAAGGTGACTGATGTTAATAATTGTATTACTAGAGAGCTGTGGTATGAAAAACTGAATACTGGAATATGTCAGTTTATTGATTCATAATTTGTCGAAAAGCTGGAGATATACCATCACATCTTGTACCAAAGTAAACATTTTGACAGAACTTAACATCTTTCTGGTAGCATGTCCGAAGCCTACATGTACAGACTATTTAATGTTATTATTCAGGTGTCTGCTGTTTTTAGCTTTAAGTTAAAGGTAAATTTCTCTGTGTCTAAACATGACTCATAAGAGCACGTGAAAGAGTTGAGGTAAAGTTCTGTTTATTCCCAACCTTGGCACTGTGTGGTGGTGAATCAGCTTCACATTTTGGCTGCTGCACCCTCAAGGAAAGAGTCCTGGGTAAGCACTGGATAGGAGAATATTGGCCCCAGCAAGGCAAATAAGCTTCATATTTCAGCTGCTGTACCCCCAAGGCAAGAGGCCTGGATAGGCATTCGATAGACTGTTGGCCTCAAGAGTCCTTTTGGATTCCACCCTCTACAGATGATTGAACCCAGTTGTCCAGCCCATATTCTCTTCACTGATTGAACTGTCCAAAATTTAAGCTCTAAAGTACCATCAATATTGTATAGCAAAAATATTTTACCTGTGATTTGAGTAAACACAAAGAAAAATATACAGATGCTATGAGAAGTATTGTGTTCCTTTGTTGTAGTTGTTAAAACTTACATAATATCTGATAATAATTTTACTTTGTCTTTTATAGCAGCAATATTTATTGCACATTATTGGGTATTGAGCTTCTTTAAGTATGTGTATGTATGGATAGGTTAGAAATTCTGATTGTTTCAAGAAATTTTAGTCTTAAACGTTTATACATATAAGAAATGGAAATTGTCTTAGGAACGTAAATATTTTCCAACATCTTATGACATTGTGCAGTAGTAGTTCAAACAGTTGGAGTAAACTGTGTTTGGGTAGAAATTCTTTTATAGATACATTTTGTAGAAGAAATTGAGATAGGGTTCTGAGGAAGATATTTTGACCTAAGAGGGAGGACGTAACAGGAGACTGGAGGAAATTGCGTAATGAGGAGCTTCATTATTTTTACTGCTCACCAAACATTATTTGGTGATCAAATCAGGAGAATGAGATGGGCAGGGCATGTGGCACTTATATAAGGGAGAAGAGAAATGCATATGGGGTTTTGGTGAGGAAACCTGAAGTAAACAGTCCACTTGAAAGACCTAGGCGTAAAAGGGAGCATAATATTGATCTTAAGGGAATAGGATGGGAGGGCCTGAACTGGATTGATCTGGCCCAGGATAGGGACAAGTAGCAGGATAAGATAAACACCTCCTGTACTCCAATTGAGCACAGCATGAGGTTTCAGTAGTATAATCCTTTTTGTAGCAAAATACAGCAATTGTATTTTGTGAATGAGTTTGCTCAGTGTTTAAATTGGTAATGACATAACTAACTTCATGGAGCAGAGCCCTTCTTGAGAAGCTAACAAACAGGTCCTCGGCTAGTCAAGAACTTCCCCACATTTTATGGAACCCAAAGGTTCATTACTGCATTTACAAGAGCCTGCCACCTGTCCCTATCCTGAGCTATATCAATCCAGTCCCCCACCCCCCCATCCCACTTCTTGAAGATCCATTTTAATATTGTCCTCCCATCTACACCTGGGTCTTTCAAGTGGTCTTCCCTCAGGTCTCCCCACCAAAATCCTGTATGCACCTCTCCCCTCTCCCATACGTGCTACATGCCCCGCCCACCCCATTCTTCTTGATTTGATCACCCGAATAATATTTGGTGATGAGTGCTGATCATTAAGTTCATAGTTATGTAGTCTTCTTCACTCCCCTGTTACCTCGTCCCTCTTAGGCCCAAATATCCTCCTCAGCACTGTATTCTCCAACGCCCTCAGCCTTTGTTCCTCCCTCAGTGTGAGAGACCAAGTTTCACGCCCATACAGAACAACAAGCAAAATGCAGTTCTGTATATCTTAATCCTTATATATTTGGATAGCAAACTGGAAGACAGAAGATCCTAACAAGCATTCCCCGACTTCAGTCTGCTCTTAATTTCATCCTGAATGGAATTTCGATTTGTTACGGTTGTTCCCAAATATTTGGAACTGTTCCACCCTTTCAAAGGATTTATTATCTGTCTATGTTGTGATTTTGTCCTGCATTCTGATTGCGAGACTTGACCATGTACTTAGTTTTCTCAGCATTTACTTCTAGACGAATCTCCTTACTAGCGACTACTAAAGTTTGTGTGTTTTTCTTTATAGCGTGTACGCTTCCGCCCAATATATTAACATCATCAGCATAAACTAGAAGCTGATGCATACCATTTAATTTCAAGCCCTCCTGGTTTGCTTGAACTCTTCTAATGGCATATTCCAAAGCAAAGTTGAAAAGCAATGTCGATAAAGCATCTCCCTGTTTGAAACCATTCTTAATAGGAAACTTGTCAGACAAACGTTTGCCTACCCGGACTCTGCTGTAGGTTTCATTGAGACACATTTTTACTAGCCTTACTAGTTTCAAGGGGATACCAAACTCAATGAGAATATTATACAAGACCTCCCTCCTAACTGAATCATAGGCTTTCTTGAAGTCTATAAATAGCTGATGCACTGCCTCATTGTAGTCCCATTTTTTCTCAAGTATTTGACAAATGCAGAATATATGATCAGTAGTTAACCTGTTACGTCTAAATCCACACTGATGCTCCCCCATAATTTCCTCTGCATATGGAGTTAACCTTGACAGAAGGATGTTGGATAGAATTTTGTATGTGGTTGACAAAAGTGATATGCCTCAATAATTACTGCAGTATGTTTTATCACCCTTCTTATAAATAGGTACAATATTGACTCCTTCCACTGCTCAGGAAATTCGTCTTTATTCCCAATAGAATTAATAAGTTTATGGATCTCAGAATAAATTGTTCTACCTCCTGCTTTAATCAATTCTGCTTGAATTTGATCAATACCTGGTGATTTGTGCCTTTTTAACTTTTCAATAGCCATCTCAACCTAGAGACACTGGGCTCAGGCACTAATGGCTCTGCTGTACGTATTTCAGTCTGCTTAACATTCTTAACCCCATTAATTTTGCTTTGTTTTCACCGTGCAGCAGTGAAGCATACCCAAGCAGCAACCCCTGATGATGGCCCATTTGGCCCGAAACACGTGTATGGTTCAGTGATAAACTCCAATTAGTTATAATTTGTGCACTGCATGTTGGTTATATAAGTAAATGTTCTTAACCCCATGTACATTCAATATCTGAAAGAAATGATTCCTCCACCTAGCCAAAATACTGTGGGAGTTTGCAACCATATCACCCTTCTCATCCTTTACTACATTACTTCTAGGCTGGTAAAACCCTTCTTAAAGTCATTGATGCCCCTATAAAAATCTCTGATATTCTATATACCGGTATTTTATAAACTGTATTAAAATAACCCATCAGTTACAACTGAAATTTGTCAGTACTTACTAGTCATTACAACATGTTTTGGTCGGCTTACCCATCTTCAGGTACTGCAAAACTATGCAAACTACTTGGGAGGTTAATTGTAATATTAAGTTCTAAAAAATAAATGAGATCTCATTTTTACACAAAGGGTAATACTTCATCAGGATTCATGAAAAAGGGCTGTGAGCAACTGAACCGTCTCTGGTAGGCCACCTTCACTGTCTTAAGACATTGAATGAGAGGTTTTGACGAGGTACCCAACAAAACAGCATATGATTCCAAAAGACCTCCCACCTTAACCACAGGATATTTAGATGTACTTCCTGCTTAATAAATGAAAAAAAACCTCATGTCAGACTCTTCGTACAGTTGCTGTACTGTAGTGAACACTGCTTCCTGCCATTTTGTTTTCTGATCACTGGTGAACTGGTTATTTAATTAGTCATCTGTTAACTACTATATTAATGCAAGTGTACCATATCTTGCAGTTGGGTGGTTAGGATTCCTGCCAGTTTTGACTTGGCACAAGAGGGCGGCTATCTTCATTGAGACTATCAGCTTTTCTTAGTTCCTCCAGACATGTAATAATGCTTTAACTCTTTGGCATTGAACATGTACACTACATTGCAGGGTGCTGGGTTCGCTCCCAAATGATACAGCATATGCAAAAAACTAAATCCTGTAATGTAAGGGTTAAAATAGGCTGTGGCCACATCCTTCTTCATTCTTACCTTACTCCATTGACAGGCATCGTCCCATTTCATACTTTATAACTTTTGCAATTGACACATTACATAACCCACTGAAATTGGTAGTGCAGAACATGTGAGACCACAACTCAGTATGGAGTTTACACTAGAATCTGTTTAAGGAATGTGCCTGTAACACACAAGTTACAAAATGTACAAAAATGGGTTCAGGAAATAAGGATATAAACTCAGAAAATCTTTATTGCAAACTGTAAAATTAAAACAAATGTGCTGTTTTTCTACATAATTCCCCTCCTTTGTGCTGAATTTGATCCGCCTGTTCACCAGCTTGTGTGTGCTTACAGAAAAAACTTGCTTTGAGCCTTCAAAAAAATCTTGCATTGCTGCTTTCACAGCTTTGTTACCCAGAAACTAATTGCATTTTAACTTCTCATTCAGTGGTTCAAATGAAAAGTAATCATGTGGTGGTAAGTCCAGTTTCTGTGGTGGATGTTCCAACATTTCAAATGTCATTGTGAATTGCGTGCTGGGAAGTGAGGGAATGAGTGTTGCCATGCAGGAAGATTACTCTGTGAAAGCTTGCCTCATCTTTTGGATTGAATCGCTGGCTTCAGTTTGTCCGACATTTGACGTTTCACAGTACTGGACATTGTTGATTTCTTCTCCTTTCATCTGAGAATGTGTGAGAACTGGCTTGTTGGGACCACAGAACGCAACTATCATTTGCTTACTGGCCGATGTTTGTGCCTTGAATTCACTTCAGTTTTGGAAGTGTAAGAATTTTCCATTCTGTGAACTGTCATTTGCTCTCTGATTCAGAGTGATGATTATTCTCTTTGTATTAGCTTCGCCTTCATATCTGTATTACTCCAGATGTTGCATGCAGGCTTCTTTACGCTGATTTTATATTCTTCAGACAGTTCTTTATAACACACTGTGTGCATACACTTGCTTGAATTCAAGGTCATCATGGACAGTCAGCTGAACCAGTCTAATCTAATGCTGATGGCAAGTTAAGAGGCACTTTAGTCACAGTAATGTGTTTGTTGTTTCTTACTGTGTTCCAGTCTTTCTGTATTGTCCCCTGGTTTTGATGTCATTGGGCATCCAGAACATTCTGCATGTTTGAGACTTGTCTGGCCATTTTTGAAGTAGTTTTTTGTCCTCTCTTTGCATTTTGCTGATTAAAACATCTTTCTTCGCATTATACCAGTATTTGTATGTGGATGTCTGCTGAAGGTACTCTACAGCATGCAGCAGTTAAGTAACTGCACACTGTTTAGTCTGGTGCCATCTGCTAGAGGAGTGTGCATTCAAAACTACCATTTGTGGCGCACAAATTTAAATGATACAAAATTGTGTTTTATTCTCGAACTTGTGTGTGGGTCCAAAGCATCAAGAAACTACACAGAGCTGGACCAGCAATGCTTGTGCATGCAGAAATGCATGTATGTCATGAAGTGAAGTAGTGGTTACAATTGTTTTATCTAAATGAAAATAAAAATGGCTTAACAATTTTTAATAAAATTGTCCAATATAAAAGCTAATGAATATATTTCAACAGTTTGTGAGCTGTTGTATGTGTACAAGCAAACTGCGTCTAACAGGTTCTCTACAGGAATGCAGACATGCCTAAAATTGGAGTAACAATGAGGTATAAAATATTTATACAGGCTGTATCCTGAACTAAGCAATTTGTAAGTCTGAAATTTTCTGTGTGGTCTTTTAATATGGTTTAAAAGCTAAAAATTTATTCCTGTCCACACCATGTAAGCATATAGGGGAATTAAAGGTATAGCTCCACTTACTCTTAACCTCGGCACTAGATGGAGATGAGTGGTTAACTGCACACCCCTGCTGCTTTACCCCTGGAAAATTGTCCCCAGTACCCACAGAGTAGAAGGTTGGTTGGGGCCCAGAGCCAGTCTGGATGATTTGGAGAAGAGAAAAATATCTTGTTCATGCCAGGAATCAAAACACTGGATCACCCAGACTGTAGCCTTCTGTACTGACTACATTATGCCAGTGTGATGTATTCTTTTAGCATCAATCATTCCAACAGCATACCGTACCACATTCTTTTACATAGTATATTTTCTTGTTACGTTGGTCAAGACCACTTCATTGTACTGTTATGTGTTCTTGAGAAGCATGCCTGCAAATTTCAGTATGTTACAAAGAGAAGGTGCATAGTTGCAATATCGTCTGCATCTGTCATTCTCCCGTCCAGGTGATCAGTGGTGTCAGCATTCACCTTTGCATCACTTGTTTAACATAATTGCTCAAGTAAAAATGGTAGAGTAAGGTATACATACAGATAAAAGTGGCCAAGGTTCAAACCATGTCGTTCAGTCTTCTGTCCTGGAAAATAATCATTTAGACCCCCCAGAAATCTGTGGGCTTGATGAAGCCCAGTTCCCCAAAGCAGAGATTCTGAAATTTCAACTAAGCAGTTCCCAGCACAGCCAATTTTTTATGTTGGCCGCCCCATGCTGCAGGCCATACTCCATTAGACTGTGGGACTGTGTAAAATAATGTACTCTGTGGTGAAAATCAATACATGTATCATTGAAGTGGAGAAGCAAAGGAACTGTTGAATCTGTAACTCCATCTGGTCTCAGGAGGAGCTGGTTACATGCTCAGGAATACCAATAACATGTGCACAGAGCAAAAAAAAATTACTTCACTTTTGAGTGTCACAAACACATGTAAACGTTTTGCCAGCAACTAGCTTCATGGAGCGCAGTTGTAGAGAAGCTAATAGTCACTCAGCTGGTAAAGAAATTTTTGGCCTTTCAGTGAACCCAAAAGTTCATTACTGTCTTTACAAGAGCCTGCCACTGGTCCATCTTGAGCCAGATGACTCCAGTCTATACCCACCTGCCCCAACTCAGTGAATGTATGCCTTCAGCACAGAATTCTGGGCTTTGCAAACAGAACCAATGTGAGGCAGCTTACTGTACTTCCACAACATTGTGGAATCTGTGACCACCACAGTGCTTCTTCAGAGGACCAGAAGGATGGAAGTCACTTGGTGCGAAGTCACGGTTGTATGGCAGATATTAGAAACATGCCCATCCAAATTGCAGCAACAAAGTTGCAGGCTGTGTGGAGTCTTGGCACCAAGTGACTTTCGTGGTGGTCACAGATGCCAAACTGATGTCGAAGTGCAAGAAGCTGTATCACTGGTTCTGTTCAAAAATCCCAGAATTCTATGTTGAAGGCATATATTCCCTGATAACATGTTGTGACAAATGCATAAACCTTCAGGTTGACTATATGAAAAAGTAGGCCATTGTTCTCTTGTCTTGTGAGAAATGTTATTTGTGCAAAAAGTTTTCAAATAAGCAGATATTTAATATGTCTTCTTACTTTGTGATGGGCCCTCATGTGTTCTTTCTTTAATGTAAGAAACCAAGATTCACATCTGTACTAGGCAACAAGTACATTTTCAGTCTTAATGTATGAATGTCCAATGGGAAGTGAATGGTAGCAAACATTCCCTGACTTTCATATGCTGTTGTTAATTTTTTCATGATTGCAGTTTTGGTTTGTTACTCTCCTTTTCCTACATTTGAACTTCACCACATTTTCAAGGGATTTGTTAGCTGTCTTGATTTTATGATTTTGTTCTTCAGCATGGTGGTGAGACATCAACATATTCTTAGTTTTCTGTGTTATATCCAGACCAATTTCCTTATAAGCATGTAACAGTGTGTAATGTTTATGGTATTTATGTTTCTGCCAAATTAATATCACCATACTCCAGAAGCTGATGTGTCTAGTTCAATAACACAGTTTTCCACAATTGTAAAAGTAAATTGTAGGTGTTGGTACAAATGAGGGAATAACTGAAGTTTAAATAAGGACAAAGTATAAGTTTTAAAACTTTCGCGGCGACATGATTCAATATAGTCTTCTCGGGCGCTCAGCCGCGTTAACTCGTTTAAATACAACGTTTCGGGGACGGAGCCAGTCCCCAAAACGTTGTATTTAAACGAGTTAACGCGGCTGAGCGCCCGAGAAAACTATATTGAAGGACAGTATGTTAATTTTTACTTTTTATGTAAAGAACTGTTTCCCCTCTTCTCACCTCCCTTTTGCGTCCCCATACTGCTGTTCTCAATTTTCCTTAAATATGATTTTTACCTCTCTGACCTATTGTAATCAATGTGAAACAATTTCTTAGTCCATCCTTTTCACATTTAAAGTTTGGGAAGCATATTCCACCACAAAACTGGGCTCAGATTTACATTTGAGGAAATAAATTATGCCATTAGAAGGTTACTCTCACTAGCAGTGTCATAGAAAATAAAGAGTGTTGCCAAATGATAATGTATGTATTGTCTCTATAAGACAGGTTGTACACAGAAAAAGATGGTATTGGCATCATTCTGCCAAAAACCGAGAACTGGAAAGGTGTTATATAGACTTAGTTGGCCTTTTTAACACTTCAATAAACAGACTTAAATTTCGTTCTTTACTCCATACCCCTGTTATCTCACTTAGGACCAAATACTGTTTTTGGTGCTGTTCTCAAATACCATTTTATTTTTTTTCACAGATGAATGACCTGTTAACTGCTCAGGGAAGAATTTACTGATATTGATAACTGAATGTGTGTGGCTAACATGTACTTGTCTGGCACATACAGGTGGGAGATATGCAGAAGTAAGGTGTGACAGCAGATTTGCAAGTAACAACACAATCATCTGTACACCAGACTGAAACTATATTAACCCTTCACTATTCCATTTAAATTCACTGCAGCCTTACATAACAAACAAAATAAACTTCAGTAATCTTTATGCACTGCAATTTTTAGTCTGTGGCAGGAGACATTTAATTCTGCTGTCTTATTCTGTGTTCAGTTACAGCAAAGAGTTAATTTTAGTTGAATAGATGAAACTGCAAGGTTTTTATGCATTGCATGTTTTCCTGCAAAATTGTGGTTCATTGCACTCTTTTAAAATCATATCTTCTGAACAGGTATAAACAGAACTGCATTAATTAAGCTGTACTACTATGGCATAATTAATGTAGTTGAAACTGCCATTGCTTATTTGGTTCTTTGTTCCCTGCAAAAAAAGGGACCATTGTCAAATTTTGGCATTAGTAAAGTAATTAATACTATAGGCCAAGTGGATCTGGCAAGTGGTTAGCGCTAATGCTTTATTTTTAAAAGGCCCCCGAGTTTGATTCATGGTCCAGAGATCAGCTTTTCTGACTGAAGTTATTGTTTCTTGTAAGTCTTGCCATACAACTGCTGGCTGAAGTGGTTCTTTAACCTTTATATTGCCCGTGACAAGTTACACTCAACAGTGTGCTCTTTTATGCCAGGTTCAACATCAAGCTCAAGTGACATGTCACTGTGCATTGTTTTGCGTTGTTTTCCCTAAGCTTCTACCATCTAATGGCCGCTCTTTAAACTCAGAAAATTAATTTTGACTGCAAGGGGTTAAAAATAGGTCATAAATCCTGCTTCCTCATTTATTATATGCAGTCATGCCATTTTGAAACAGAAAGTTATGTTGGTGATAAGTGACAAATAATAAAGATACTTTTGGTGAGTGTGGGATGCAGGCTGACACTAAATCTCATATGTAACTCCATGAAATGAACAGGTATGATATTTGTTTTTCTTTTAACACTTTGTGGGCCAGGATAGCATAGTCTGTACGGCAACTCACTACGGCTTGGGCGGTTCGGGGATCAAATCTCCGTGGGGGCGAGATTTTCCGCCCCGTTCAAGCCGGTCCTGGGACCCACCCTGCCTCCTGTACAATGGGTACTGGGTCTCTTTCTCGGGGGGGGGGGGGGTGTGAAGCGGCTAGGGCGTGGCGTTGACCACCCACCCCTATCTAGTACCAAGGTTAAAGAAAGAGTAGAGTTATACCTCTACTCCCCCTCTGGGCCTTCATGGCCTGTTCCAGGTTGAACTCTACCTTTACCTTAAACACTTTGCTGTGAAAACTGAATGTGCAAAAGAGGTAACATGTATGTGAGAGTAGGGCAAATGTGATGTGGTATAGTAGAGTAATCTTGAACTACCAATAGATTCTTGTAGGACTTGAACCAGAAGGCACTCATTCATCTTTATACTTAATGGCTGCCATCAGTGATACCAACATGATGGCCATAAGAACATGTGAGTTGGGAGCAACACTGATGCCATTATAGAATTCTAAAATGTTGTGTTAATAGAACTTAGAATGATATAAGGCTTGTCTTAGAGTTTAATAATGTGAAGTAGCATTGCAGCCATGCAAAATCTGTTGGCTTAATGAGTCGTTTGAGCTTGGCATTCAAATTTTGTGTGGAGATAGCTGATCATTGTGCTTAAATGCTGTGTACAAAAGCTTTTTAAATACAGCAATATTCATTTAATCCAACGTCCAATAATTCCGAAATTTTGATAATCTGGCACTTGATGAGAGTAGTCCCAAGATTGGAAGTTTGCTTTTTACCAGAGAAAAGCTTCATCAGTGAAAGAGACAGATCTCAGGACATGTTCAAAAAGGTCTCTAAGAGTGTCTTTGCATCAACCGTTCTGGTATCTCCCGACCCTTTGTCTCCTACTCCATCACCTTCTTCAGCTATGAAGACTCCAGAAAACGCAGAAGAGGACCCTGATGACCCTGAACCAGCAGATGAAGGAGATTTCCAAATGGAATACTCCTCTGATTAGTTTTACAGCCGAAGTATAGGAGCAGTAACAAAAAATTGCCTGTAAGAACTTAGGTCAGTATAGTTACCCTCTGATAATCGGGAATATTCGATAATTCGGCACCTGTCCAATCCTGTACAAGTAGTATTAACATAATTTTGCTGTATTAATGATTGCAAAGATGACAGTGATGCAAAACTTGGTGGTGAATATGTACTTGTGAAAATAATGACCAAATGGGTCAGTAAGGACAAAATTTTTATTCCTTGCTAGCCTTATTATGTACATTTAAATGGAAGGGAATTTTTTTAAATAACTTTTAATTATGTTATATTTTGGTAAGAGGTGTTGGCATAATGCAGCATTGTATGCTGTTTGTAAAATTCCCTCACTTTTCATTTAATGTGCTGTACTTGGAATTACTGATTACTGTTTTGTTACAGAGCAGGTTAGCTTCATAGTAATGTGCAGTTTGGTAGAACAGTTTGTGGTCAAGGACCAGCTATGCTGACAGGCCATTTTGGCATATACTTTGCTGTAGTAGGTCAAATTAACTTTCACCCAGATCCTTCCTGTCTTGTTCATAATAATCCTACTGTTTTCTGTTTGATGCTAAGTAACTTGTGCAATGGGTACAGTGTCATAAAATAACTAAATTAAGAAAGAAACATGCAAATATATTGCAGGGCTATTTTCCAGTCTCTTGTTCTTGTTGTGTTCATCACATACGATGATAGAATATAATGACCTGGGATTCAATTCTTAAAACAGTCAGGATTTTTCTCTTTGCCATTACTTTCGGACCACTTCTTGGATCCTGATCTCCGTCTAGTGCTGAAGTTAAGAATGCATTCCATTCTCCATGGTTCTGTGTACCTCTTTTGATTCACAGTGCTATGATGTGCTACATGTTGGAAGCTTGTGTGGTGAGCTGCGTTTGACATACTTGCATTGAACCTCCAGAGTAGAATTGCAAGTGCAGCACACCATACAGCCTCAATATTATGGCAGCTCACCTCATATAAAGCGCATTAACACATTTGAAAAGTGGTCTCACCTTTTTCTTCTTCTTTTCATTTGCATTTGAAAAGAATTTTCATGACAATCACACAGTAGTGAATAAGTAGGTGGGCTATGGAAAGTTCCATCACTCAGTTTTTTTTTAATTGTCGTAGTTGGTGGTTCTTCTGTCACTCAAATTGTAGGGGCTCTTACAACCCGTCAATTCGAAGGGTAGGAACAGTAGCTAGCTGAGTAGCTCCTTGTATACTCCAAGACTGGTCCTCAAAATCAGCTGATAGTAGCGTGACATAGACACGAGTGGATTGTCTATCCTCACGAGCTGGTTAGGGAGATGTGAGTGAGGGAATGTTCGGAAATCTTTGGTTCGGGAACCTTTTTGTGGTTGGGACCCCCTAGTTCTCTCTCTCTCTCTTGCACAACATATACTAATGCAACTAGGACAAAGGATTGTAGCAATTATAATCTCAAACACACACCACGCCTGTTATTTGGCAAATTTTTAAGAAAATGTAGTTTGTACAAATTATATTATAAAAATTACCAAATATATAATTGTGTAACCATACAAAGATAAAGTGTGAAGTATCAAAATTTGACTTAATCTGAAAAGAAAACTAAAAAAATAACTTAACCCGACACAACCGTCAAAACTTAAACCTATACAAATACAATAACTGCAGTCTGTGTAGAACAATACCTTGTGCTTAAAATAATGCAAGCGGTAGTCCGTATAATTTCCTTCCATAATTTGGAAAATGTAAATCTGATACTGTAATCACTTTAGTAACTCTACAAATCTCAGTAATATCCCCCAATTTAACTAACCGCTTACCTCACAGTGTAATTAATCCACAGTTTATCAGTTTCTTTGTTCTCCAAACTTTGACGATCCAGCGACTCTGTCCCTCTAAGTGGCTTCCAGACAAGTGCCACTGCAAGCAGACAGCTCCCGCGATAGTGTCCCCTCGCTGCAGCACTTGGTCATAGTTTACATTAACTCTTTATCCCTATTGGCTATGGGCTATCACCAGGCCCTTGCACCATTTCACCAAACAAAGCATTGCTCTACTAACAGATTGCTGAGGGAGAAAAAAAAACACAAGGACAAGAAATCTAAACAAAAAAGAACTGACTGATGGAACTTTCCATAGTCCACCTACTTATTCACTAGAACACAAATCTGCACATGATACCAGTCCTACCTACACCATCCCTTTTACTCTTCCTCATATGCCCATTTTTTTTTATAAAACTTGGTAAGAACCTCATGCTGCTAGGGGCTGTGTTTCCTTGTAGATGGGAACATCCATCTTCATGTAGTATAGGATTCTGAAATTTTCTGTTGCATTAGATGGTTTGAAATTTCTGCAACTTAAGATAATTGTTCATCCAATGCAGCCAGGCATATAATTTTTTGCACAAAGACAAATTATTAATGTACTTATGAATTCTATGTGAAGTCTTTGTTATTGTTTCTTTATGAAGTCTTTTTATTATCAACAGTTACAAACGTGGTGATGGTGTGAAAATTTTAAGGTGTATCTCACACATTTAATGTAATCAAAATGTATACTAGAAAAATTCTGCTCAGAAATGGATTACTTATTTATATAGTAATTATAGAATTGGTTGATTTATTGTTGTTTATTATTGTCCAGTTTTTAGTGGCCTTGCTGTATAAACAAAAATGTTTGAAAGCCAGTCACCATCGTTGCGTTTTTCACAGACACTTTGTTTTGCCATACATACATATATGTGTGTACTGATAAAAAAAATAATCTTGGGGAAACAGCAGATGTGTGTTTTAAAGGAATGCCATATCTCACGATCTCTCCAGACATGTGTTAGAAAATTTATTTTATCCAAAAAATATGTTTCCTATTAGAAGTAAGTGGGAAACTGGAGAAAACTGCGTAATTGGGAGTTTCTTGATTTTGACTCCCCACCAAATATTATTAAGACGATCAAATTAAGGGGGATAAGATTGGCAGGGCATGTGGTATGTGTGGGGGAGAAGAGAAATACACACAGAGTCATGGTGGGGAAAACATGAGAGACCACTTGGAAAACCTAGGCATAAATAGGAGAATAACATCAAAGTGGATCTTAAAGAAATAGGATGAGAGGGTGTGGTTGACTGAATTCACTTGACGCTGGATAGAAACCAGTGGCCAGATCTTGTGAACACAGCAGTGAACATTTGCATTCCATAAAATGCAGGGAATTTCTAGACTACCTTAGAAACTATCAGTTTCTCATGAAGGGCTCCATTCATTCCAAGAAAATTAATTCTAAGAAGTATTTTGAAATTGTTTATTCCATGCATTTTAATCCATTTATAATTTTTATTATTAAACCAACACATGCACACACAACATATACAATCGTATAGTTTTTATAACTCCTCCAACATATGATAGAGGTCTGTATACATAGATGAATTTAGTAAGATGAAATTAAGATTGATTTTAACAAAGCCTTTTATCGAGCTGTTTTATACTATATTGGAAAACGGTAATGTAATGTATACCAACCATTTTGCTGTATTATTGATCATATAAAACTATTAACCTGCGTACAGAACTTAGCTGAGGCAAGCTATATACAATCATCACAGATGTAAATTATATTTTAATTGGTTTTTAGAGAACGTGATATATTAACTTCCTGAGGATGGTGCTATATGTGGGAGGATTTATAAAAACTATACAATTGTATATGTTGTGTGCTTATTTGTTGGTTTAATAAAAAATATAAATTTAATTATTAGAAGGTTTGTACTGATATCACATATAGATGTGTCATTTTATCAAACAAGAGATATAGGTAAGTGCATACTTTTCTGTCTTCTGACATTAATCTAGTTACAACATACATTATAATAAGCCGGCTTCCACTAAATCATACATTGGTGTCACATGAAGATAGTGTTGTCTTTCTAATGTTAACATGACTGGTTTGCTTTTTTTTTGGGGGGGGGGGGGGGAGTAAGAGGTGCTCAGTTTTCAACAAACTTCCCTTCCTTAAAAAGGAAATAAATAAGCTTGTGAGATAGCCATGCCATGTGCCAGGGTGTCCCCCAATTCAAATTTTGATCAATTTATTTTGTTTTCACAAAACTTGGTATGAATGTTATGTAATTGGAGGCCACCTCAGTGCCATACTTTTTAGTTTGTGCAGTTGGTAATGATAACATGCTGTAGGCCTGGAGTTGTGAGGCAGGAGCAGTGCATGCTTTAGGGACCTTAATTATTGTATTATAAGAGATCTTGGAAAAACATATAACTTTTTTGCGAAGCTCATTTTCATGGAAAGTGCTGAACTAAAACATGGTGGCCATGCAAGTATTCTGCTTAGCTTTGAGTTTGATGGTGAAGGAATATTAATATGCTAATACATAGGTAGTACTAGAGTTCTCTGCAATAGCAAAATAGGCTGGATTGTTTCTGTGAGTAGTATTTGTAGTATAAATTATGGTTTGTGAGTTCTGCTGAGAACTGCTGATGTGATGTTAATCTTTAATAGAAACTGTGTACTGCACCACATTTTCTGTCAGAACGAATGTGTGCAGGCATTGAACACTTGACGTTTCTGTTTGCTTCTCAACTATCTTGAAAGTATTGTCAATGCAAGTTCTGTTTTGTTGCCAGGGGTGGTGCTGATTATCGGCCAGTAATTCACTACCGGGATTTGGATGCACCAAGAGAACCAGAAGAGTTTATCTGAACACTGTGGCATTCAACACTGTGGGCAAATATTTTAGTTCAAGGTCACTTTTAAACCAATTGCTGGTTGGCATAATGAATTAAGTGTTTTTTGTATTAAGCAAATGTGGAAAACTTGTGACAGGACACTTCCATTTTCATTGGAAACATTTTTCAAGTTGTTCAAATAGTCATCCTTGCCTCCTCTAAAGCAAATCTTGGAGCTTTGTGAAGTGTGGAAATAATGTAAACATAAGCCCTGCACTCAGATTAAACCTGAACCACTGGGTAATAAGAGATCAATAGTGTATTGTAAGTAAACATTTACTGAAGGAAATATGTGTGAGAATACCAAGTTAAATTTTAAAATTGGTAGTCATTTTGTTGGCACTTGTGTAGGTGCGCCAGAAACACCCAACAGTTTTTTAAATGAAATAACATTTTAAGGCCAAGTGGAAAAAATTTATTAACACTAGCAGGCACATTCCATGCCCATGAGAATTCATCTGAATCATTACTGTTGGAATATGACACTTTGTAGGTGAACACCATGTTCACGATGGGAAGGACTTTGCAATATGGCATCTCTTACCTGCTCCACATTGTCAGGTGTACGAGCCCAACATGGACATCCGTGTGGTGTACAATCCTTCACTGATACTTCTTGATGCCATTTTGATATCCACAGTAGCAGAGTGTTGTGACTAGGAGCATCACATCTTGGAAACTGCTGTTCAGAAATCATGCTGTGTAGTTGTAACAGACCCTGTTTTGATAAACAATTCCACTGCCGCAGTGCGGTGTTGAACTGACCAGCGCTCCATCAACTAAACTCCAAACATCACTGTACATGATGACGGTCAGTATGGAAGCGCCGTGTGACAGGCAAGCTGGTTTTCAAATTTCAAAAACCCTGGGGTGTTTTTGGTGCACCTTGTATATAAGAGTACAGTTTTGTGTTTCAACCTAATGTAGTAAGTTTCAATTTGGTATTGCAGTAGAATCAAAATTGTTTGAACCAATGAAGGGGAGAAGATTTGTGAATAATCAGAAACATGGATTATCCAAAATATTTTGTATGGTACATTCACAAAACATCACAACATACCTCTGCCCCCCCCCCCCATAACTGACATTTATTTTGAGACACAGTTGTAATGGTCACTTGTTTTTGTGTTTGGACTTCTCCACGTGACAGTATGGATTTTCCCTTGGTAGCTGCAATGACAGTATATTCAAACCCCTTCTGATCTGTAGACTAGTGCTGTGTTGTGAATGATGAAGTATTTTTTCCTTCATTTTCATTCTCCCCACCCCCCATTGATAGTGTCTGTTGTGCGCTGGAAGACTGGTTCATATGCATCACTGTGCAGCCATTCCTCTGTGTTTTACAGAGTTCTTGTAACACAGTTCATTATTGTCACATGCCATTTGTGTCCCAATCCCATGATCTTCGGCTGATTTTATTGCCAGTTGCCTGTGGTCAAATTTTTTACTTAACTTTTACTTTTATGTGACCATCAGTATGATTTCCTTATATTTTTCAGCCCTTTTACTTCGGACTCTCAAATGTTAACTATCACTTTCACTTAACTGATGCACAGTACAACATAATGGAATTGACTGTAATTCGCTATTATTTTAAAAGGACCAACCACCTGTAACATCCTCTCTCAGCTTCAGCATGATGATCTTAACAAACCTCAACATCCCATCACCAGTACTGATCATAAAGCACCAAAAATAATTTACTGTTTTGCCCGTATGTCCTGTGGACTGTCCCGCCCTCCAGTTCACATATGAGTGTTCATGTAAAAGAAGGATGCACAAACTGGATAATCAGAAGTGTTCTGAATTTTGGTGAAAAGGTTGTAATGTTTCAGTTTGGAGAATATTAATACAGGTAAGTGTATAGTATTTATTTTGAAATTAGACATTCAACCTTTAGTGTGTGGTCTTTTAAATCCTAACTTTATGCTGCAGCTAGAGCGCTCTTCAATTTAAGTGCCCAGTACTGCAGGATGCTGTTTTCCCTTTCAGCTGAAAATGATGTACATTTAATGGGACAGCACTGTCCTGTTCATCTCTTGAATGTTTAAGTTATAACAAAGCTCTACGTCATTGCAGTACCAACAGCAGGCGCAAGACTGTTTCAGTGGGGATGAATGTGGGGTCAGAGTTTAACCTGCAGTAACGTATTCATATGTTTTTGGGTTGATCAGATGTTTTGACCACTGCATTTGTCAGTTTTTTGTTAACATAACTATACCTTCATTATACATTTGCCATCATATTTTATTGTTATAATAAATTGAAAGCTCTTTCATTGCATTCTGGAATATTCAGTGCATAGATGAAAACATTCACTGCTACGAACGTATGTTCTGTGTGCTCTACCACATATACTGTGGCTTTGAAATGTAGCATGTGCTTCAGGCTTTATTTTATTAAAAGTCACATCTCACTTGTCTGTCTTTTAGTTTAGTTGAATGGTATATAGTATTGAGCCATCTTCCTTAAAATGAAAAAAGTAGGCTTACAAGAGTACCATGTTATATGTGTCATTGTGTCCCCATTTCAAATTTTGAATCAGTTGTCTCATTTTCACTAGTTATGCTACTGGAGGCAACAAGGATGCCATATTTTTCATTCTGCATTTAAGAGTAATAACATGCCATATGCATGAATGTGTGTGAGGCAGCAGCAGTGGGCCTGAACTTGCCTGAAACAAGATTCCAGTCCCGTGACCTCACCCACAAAATAGGCTGTATTTTTACTCTGTATATCCTTCAAGAAAAATTATGCTGGAAAATTTACTGGCTATGGTGACCCAGTCTGGTGGTTTGCACGGTCAGCAACTTTAACTTCTCTGTAGTATCTATTCTTCAGGGATGTGACAGTGCATCACTGGCTACTTGGTTCCAGACATTTTGAGACAACATAGTCATCTCATCTTCAAGGGTTTTGGACCTTTTGACCCTTGAAGATGAGACAACTATGTTGCCACGAAATGTCGGGAACAAGTTACGTAGTGATGCAGCATCACATTCCAGAAGAGATACCTCATCCACAACACTGCAAAATCTTAGAAACCCACATTAATTCCTTGTTTTTTTTATTATGGTGCTTTATGAGGGATGACATCCATGTGCTTCCTGGGTGAAGCAGCACTGAAGATTCAGAGTCATACACACAGCAAGTGAGAGAAATCTCAGATTGTAATCTTCTGGGCTATTACGTCATGCAAGATAGTAAGTTTGTTCCACAATTCAGAGCAACATGCTTTTTTCATCTTCAGGGTGACCAAATTAAGTTCACATTTACTCATATGATAGTCTTACAGATTATTAAAATCATAAGACTACTTTTTGAGCAACAGCCACTGTGAAAGCATGAAAACTTAACGTGGGTGAGTGCATGCTTGGCAAAATTTGGCAGGGCTGGACCATCACTGGAACACCTCATGTGTCAACAGACAGGAAAGATACTGAGCAATTTTCCCCAAACTGTGGGCCACATGGTCGCTGGCTGACAAAGCCATTTTTCAGCACTTCATGTGGAAGAAATATTTTCATAGTATTTGTAAGACTCAAAAATATTAAGTGTTTGTTAAAAATGGACATAATATTACATCAAAATTTGTATTATTACAGCATTTATAAGGACATTTTGGAACTTCACATTTTTATAAATTGATGCAAATAAATAAATTGCACCTACATTAATATAATTTTGTTACACCAGAAAGAATTGAAATGGAAAATAATTTTTTAAATTATTTTTGATATATCGCTGTTGTAGATTAAAGTCTTCAAGAATATGATGCCATGTGGATATGTGTGTAGTTACTGATGTTTCGGAGGAGTTTGCTGCTTCCATAATTTGGGTCCAAGAAGACCCCTCCGAACTGTGAATGACTATACCAACCTGCATGGCATTATATTCTAGCAGATTTGAATTTTCATGAACACTGCTGTGAGAGCCTCAAATCTAGCATATATTACTGTTGTTTTCACATCTGCTATGTTGGTGATGCAATGACATTCCTGTCTGCAGTGTCAAAACTGTTAAAAACACTGATATACTTGAGGATATTGTACTCATACTCATATCCTTTTGTAAAGATTCACAGCTGTGTCTTTAGTAATACTGGAGCTGTAAATCGTTTAACCTGGAAGACTGTAATTACCTTATATAAGTATTTTAGATGTATAACAAATCTGTTTCAATCAGTGCCCTAAATATATGTACCACATTAATTGTATCATGCAACATAATGCATGTTTCAGCGACTGTGGCTTTGGCCACAACATCCAAAAATTGGAAAAGAGATGGAAATGAATAAGGGTTTGAAGTAGGTTGTTGGCTATTTTAATATACTGTTATCAAATATGGAATGTTTTAACAGAAACCTAATAAGTTTTATCACTAACAGTTATTAGGACTTTTTCCATTGTCACAACACCACACAACATTTTGGAAACTTGTTTTCTTCTTCAGATGAATTAAAATTTTTTAATTTAATTCAACTGAAGAAGGAAACAGTTTCAAAAACTTTGTGTGGTGATGTGTAGTGACAACGGAGAAAGTCCTAATAAACGTTAGTGATAAAACACGTTAAACCATTATCAAAAATGTCTATGAATCAGAAAGTTCGTACTTTGCAAAATAGACTTGAGGTTTTTGGCAGGTGCACTCTTGAGTCCTCTCCTTCCATCAAGTTTATTCAGCCCGTAAATTTCGCTTCAGAGCTGTGCTGTGTAGAAAAGACGGTACATTAGAGTAGTTACTCAGTATAGTAAGTATTATTTATCATAGTGTGATGTGTAATATACTTCAGTAGGCCTTGACTACTAACAGAGACTCCAATTACATGTACACAGCAATGTGTTTGTGGTAACCTATCATAAAGGGACTGTATAGTACGCATACACATTGGCTGTATCGTTTTCAAATGACTGCAAATGCTAGTCACGTTGTTCCATAGTTTCATACTTCTCACTTATTGAAGCTGTTATCAGAATGATGAATTTCAAAATCTTTTTTATATGATTATGAGAAGTATTTCAGAAATTATTATGTGCCACACTGAACATTTCAAGCACCATGGTAACTCAATTTAACTGGGTCCTGCTTTAGATAAATTCATGTTACAGGATATGTCTGTTGAAAATTTGTTTCTCAAGATATTGCATGTCATCAAAATTATGGTGGTGGTCTGTCCAGAATATTGACAGTTTTTACATTAGGGATGGCTGTTCAGTATGCGTAACAGTATAAGTTTCATACTTTTTACAGTTCTGTACATTAGTCATGTTCGTATTGCAACACAGTACACTGCTTAGGACATTGTTCTTCCTTCTGGAGGTGGGCAGACTTTCATGTAGAGGAAATCATAATATTATATAATCATTTTAAAATATCATGTCATTTATATGTGAAGTTTCTCAGACTCGGCAGGTTTCCCTTGGTTACTTGCAGTGTTACTGAAATATCAGGTCTAGTTGCAAGTTGCAGTTTGCCCATGTATAGACTCTTAAACAGTTTCAGTTTACCACTACCATTTAAATATGAAGACTGAAAGCCGTTGACACAATATGTGGTTATATTTGTATTAAATCAGTTTGTGTGACTATATTTTTCGTATTACAAGCTTACTGAATGCTGACGTGGGCCAGAAACTGTTTTCTTTCTTTGTAAGTGAAAGTATTTTTGTATTCCCTTTATCTTGCCAAAAAAATGATAATTCTAAACACATTATAAAATTAATCATTCCATTTATTCAATGCAAAGTAAATCACATAAGGTTAGAGCACTACATACACATAGTAACTGCAGACTGGAAACTTCTTATAGCTATTCAGCATTGATGTGCCATACTTTTTTTTTTATTTTATTTCTTTTTAAACTGATTCAGCGTACTCTTGAAATAATACAAGAAGTGTAATAACAAAAGCGTTATATGACAGACCTGTGCAGTAAATCATGCCCTAGTTAATTAAATAACATATAACTCAGTTATGATCTGTTCAGAATAGCAGGCAGATTTCCAAAAACTAATAAAAAGTCTGAGCATGAGCACGTGGGCCGCGATAGCTCAGTCGGTATAGCGACTAGCTACGGGCTGGACGGTCGGGGAATCGAACCCCGGTGGGGGCGAGATTTACCGCACCCGTCCAGACCAGCCCTGGGGCCCACCCAGCCTCCTGTACAATGGGTATCGGGGGTACAGCGGCCGGGGCGTGGTGTTGACCACCCATCTCCATCTAGCGCCGAGGTTAAAGAGTAGAGCTATACCTCTACTCCCCTCTGGGCCTTCACGGCCTGTTATAGGGTGAACTTTACGTATTAATTTACTTGAGCGTGTGCTAAACAAACGTGAAGAAAGTCCCACATAACTCAGTGAACAGAAATGTACCTGTAAAGTTGCATTGTCCCTTAAGGTACTTGCCAAGAAGAGTAGTCTCACATCCCTGACGACTGCGATGTTCATAGTCACTGCATGACAACCTCAGATCTCACAAGCTATGTACTGGTTTTCTAAATTTGTAATTAGGTGGGAATGAAACAGAATAAGACACAGCTTCTGGTCGGTGTTGATGATCTTAGTGTGCTGGGCAAAAGCATACCATAAAAACAGAATCTTCTGTTTTTTCTGCTGCGACACACTTTCATGGGAATACGAAAATTGTAATGAAATAAATATAATTGAGCGTAAATGAACCATTCTTATTAATAAGACAGGCAGTGTACGGATAAACGTAACACTGAGGCGTGTTCGCGTACCCAGTGCCGTGGAAAAACAATAAGTATTTGCTATTGAGTGTGTGTCTGTATCCAGCATGCAATGTGCATGGGCCGTATTATATTGTCATCTGTGACTGGTCTGGCTGTACCATATTTTTCCAAATTATCTCATAAACGACGCGATTTTCGGAAAAAGTTATTGAACATAAAATTTGTGGTTTGATTTTCTCTACAACTTTGAAACATTTCTCATTCTAAGAAGAATTCATCGATATATCACAAATGTGTGTAGGTCTTCATGTAAAGTACCCGTTATTCTTGTCAGGTTTTAATGAAACGACTTTTGTGGGCAGATTTTCAAAAAATATAAAAATGTCATGAAAATCCGTCCAGTGGGAACCGAGTTCCATGCGGACGGACACAGACATGACGAGGCTAATACAGTGGTGCCTCGCAATTCGACAGTTGAGTTGCGCCAGCCGGCGCATGCGCGTGCATAGAATTGTGCGTTGTCATTTCTTATTTGTCCTTATTGAAGTGCGTTGGTGTTTGCTCGTGTTGTTTGTGCTAATTTTCAATTCTGCATTTTTCATACCCTAGACCATTAAGAATGAGTAAAAACAGAAGTGAACAGAAAATACACACTTGGTTGAGCATAGAGAAGAAGAAAGAAACTGTAGATAAAGTGCAAAGAGGTAGCACAATTATAAGTGAGCTCAAGAGTATGGCGTTCCTAGGTCAACTGTGGCAACTTTTTGGCAACAGAGAGAGAAGATTATGAGTGCTAGGGTGTCTGTAGGAGCAATGAAGATTTCTGACAAGAATAGATCTTCGATCAATGAAGAGATGGAAAAGCTGCTTATTACCTGGATTAAAGAAAGACAGATGAAGTGAGATCCAGTAACTCAAGCAATGATCTGTGAGAAGGCTAGGTTATTTTTTGAAGAATTGCAGAAGAAAACTCCAGGATCTACCTCAAATAAAACTGAGGAATTCAAAGCAAGCCGAGGATGGTTTCATAGATTCAAAGGTAGAACAGGCATTCATAGTGTTCTCAGACATGGGGAGGAGAAGAGGAGACGAGAAGAGGTAGAACAGGATAAAGAAGACAACGAATTAATCTATTTTCAATAGACTTATATGGGAAATATTGTCCCGCATTTCGACATTACTTCGGCGACGGATTAGTGTTGAATTGTGAGGAACCACTGTAGTCGCTTTTCCCAATTTTGCGAACGTGCCCAAAAATTGTCTTACGTACAGAGTACAGATAAATTAATGTGAATAGTACATGTACTTTACTTACGAGCGCATTTCCTCAATGGAAGATACGGGACTGTTATTAATTCACATAGTTTTTGAACATGAGGGCGAATGTTGCAATAACGTGAAGACAATACCGTAGAGCAATGCCGTGATTCGACTGCGTATGACGCACGCGTACACAAGCCAAACGCTTCTCCCTCCAAAAGTGTTTCAGGTTATGCCGTTCATCGATCGCCCTATAATAATTTTAATATTCAGGTGGTGAATCGTGTTTTGGATGGTCAAATTCCAGATCAAGCTGTGATACTCATCACGACCAACATCAACAACGCCTCAAGCCATATTGTGAACTGAACTTAAATGAACAACTTAAGTCTGTTGCTGTGTGCCTTGAATGTGCTTCTTTTGGTCCCTGACCGTAAAATGCAATTTACACCTGAAACTTTAACTAGGGTGGAAGGACCTATCCAAGGGGATGACAGCTTATAGCGACCTCTCCTTACATTTTGCTGTAGAAGAAGTACAAGATTCCCTTCGCGAAAATTCACGGTGTTTTCTGTTTGGTCGTAATACTTCTTAGATATCTCTTTCGAATTAATTAGCGCCCTGCGCGCCGCTTCATGGCTGTATTGCAATCTCTCCTTTAACACGCTTACAAATTCGTCTTTCTCACTGTAATCTGGATAGTGAGGATGGCGTTGTAACACTCCTGGTATGGAAGGTTTCCGTCCGAAAACCAACTCAAATGGACAATACTTAGTTTGTGTATGGGGAGTCGTATTATAAACGAAAGTTGCTGTTGGCAACAGTATGTCCCAATTGTTTTGGTCTTTGCAGATGAAATGTCGCAGTATTCTGTGAGTACAGCATGCGATCTTGCAATGCTAGCATTGCTCTGGGGTCTAAATGGGGTGGTGTTGTTCTTCGAAATTTTCAGAAGTCTGCATAATTGTCGTATGACCACCTGTAAAGTTCGAAGCGCAATCTGTGGGAATCAAACCCGGTGACCCAAACACAGTGATCACTGTCAACCAACGCCCTTTCTATTGTTTCGGCTTCCTGGTTTGCTATAGGAACGGCAGTCAGATATTTAGACAGTTGGTCTTGACACGAAAGAATATATTTATTCCCCTTTTCTGTTGATGGAAGCGGACCCATGCAATCCATACTAGGCCTAAAGTGCCGGTGACGCAAACAACTAAACGCAGCTTTTAACGTTGCAATTATTTACAGCCTGCTTCTGACAACAGGTAATTTTGTAAATGTACCATAAAGTTTATGAAAAACAGAACATTGTGAAACCGTTGGGTCAAGACTGGCACACACATTACACTACACTTTTTTTTTTTTTCAAAAATGGATTTACAATCCAGTAGCCCACTTCAGCTTCAAGAAACCGAACACTTTCTGTACAGAACACACATTATACTAGAAGCGCTTTGCACTTTACCGTAGCAATACGAATACTTGCATCCGTGATGCACCACAAAAATCACACTGTCATAATCATCGCGCTTGTAACGACTTAGGCGTCGTGGCCTGTACCGGTCTCAATATGACACATACCGGAAGTCTCTGTAATGGGCGGCCAGGGTTTCTTTTCCCTGCTGGCCGATATTTCATAGTAGTGTGCATGAGTCTGGATCTGTCCATTCTGCGAAAGTGTCGTGTCCATGTCTTTTTTAGTTGTTAATTTCTCCCCCAAATCGAGCTTTTAACTTCTTTCGAAATATCTTGCTTTATTTTGTGGTTCAACGGCGTGTATGTTGCGGTTTCCCAAAAACAATTAATCTCTGCAGCTGTAATCCTAGATTTGTCTTGTTCCTTTAGTGTCCAAGTTTCGCTGTCATATAGTATTCCTAGTCTGGTTTGCTTCTGGACTTTGGAAGGTTTTACAGCTTTAATTATGATTCCCGTTATCTGCAGAGATTTTGTTAATTTGTTTGTACCACCTTTTTCCCTTTCGTCTAAAAGTATGCATCCCAAGCAATTCTATGTGTTTGTTTATTGTTATTAATTATGAACTTGCTTCTAATGGAGTTTCTTCCTCTGAATGTCATTACTTTACGTTTGTTGGTTAAAATTAATATCCCATATTTTGATATACTTTGTAACGTGTGTACAGATAAATACGGTTTCAGATTCTGCAATTATTACCTGATCTGCAAAAATAAGGGATTTTATTTCTTTATTTCTAGTTATTCACACTTTTAAAAAAGTTGTCTAAGAACATACAACTCGAGAACAATATTCTCTAAAGCATGATTCTCAAACTGTGGTACACGTAGGCCAAACACAGTTTACTGGTACACGAGACCTTAACAAAAAATCGAAATATAACTGCCAAAGACTGGAAAAGTGTTACTTCATGTGTAACAACTGAATATTAGGCAAGGGGTAATTATCAAAATACATATACTGTATCTTAATTATTTTTGGTGTGGAAGGTTCTGACACTCATTCCAGCAATGATAATCACTCATCCATTTCTGGCTCAATTTCAGGTGTTGAATAAATGCAGTTCATTGTAGAACAGAGGAGGGTAGATTTGTAGTTTGCACAGTATTATAAAAGTAAGGAATTTCAGTCACAGTAACAGAGTAATCAAATTTTGTCAGTGGTTGTACCTGCAATCAGAAACAATGTACCTTCTTCCTCATAGCCAAGCAAACCACAGCAACAAAGCTGACATAGTGTTAAGTGTGACATCCCATTGTGATACAAATATATGAATACAGAAATACACAAACCTGACAGTCATTTTACATTAAGAATGCTTAACTGTTAAGAATTCTGGTCTGGAATATGGAGTAGTATATGGAATGCTTTAAGATTACACAGTACTACTACTACTAATAAGAAATATGAAATATTATGAAAATCAAAGCAAGAAGTTGACAAATTTAAGTATGGATACATGGAACAAATTCTTTTAAATTCTCAATGGAGCAAGTTCAGTTCTGAAGCAACCTCTAATTTTGTATTCAGGCAGTACTTCTACACAACCTTTAGCTTTTATGTACATCCATTTTATCAGGCCTCTGCATGAAGTACAGAAATCAAGAAATCATATTATCATTAGAAGATATGAAATATTCACTTCAGTTACTGTGAAAACAGACATGAAATTTCAGCACTTCCTTTGTACAGCAGGATACAAACAGTTGTGACATTTTAAGCTCTCACACTGGTGTTGCTACAGATTCAAGTCTTCTGGGATGTGAAGCTGTGTTGTTGGGCAGGTAGTGACTGGTGTTTTGATAGACTGTAGTGCCTTCATGCTTGACCCTGAAGATGAATTCTTCAAATCATCATAACTATTTGCCAATTTTACAGCATCTCATCCCAGGAGACTTGAATGTTCACACAAACAATTGTTATAAAATATACCTTATAACACATGTAACACAGAAACTTTTAAGATCAGAATGTACAGAATGGCGCAGAAGTAGCATTACCGTTTCAGTCCACCTCCATATTACTGTATATTGTTTTAAATATTGTTCAAACTGCTGGTGATCATGTGGTGAATATACATGATCACTCTTGCATACCTTTTAACAAATCCATGACTCATAACACACAAATTTTTCATTGTAATATCTTCCAACTGTTGAACTTTGCATGGTCCTAGCACATCACATGTAGTGATTATGCTGGCAGTCAACAGGGTCTGAATGGCAAATCTGTTTCAAAAGTGTTTATTCAATTTGTCACATGCTAATATGTACAAGTAAAGAGTAGCATCATCCAGTTGGAAGACAGAGGATTTATCATCTCACAAGCTACAGAAAAACAGCATTTTCCGGCATGTTCAAATAGCAACTCAGTCACAGTACCATAAAAAAGGAATGATCTGATGTTGCCTGTCTGAGAAATTTTTGTCTATTATCAACCACCTGGTGCATTTAATTGTGTGTCTACCATATGTTATGTTTTGGTAACTGTAATAAGCAGTTGTGTTTTCTTATGTCTCCACTGAGACTGATGCTCTGTCTGCCCACATGATGTTCCTCAAGAAAAGAGGATGGTTCCCAAATGCACTCAGTATGTTGTTGCAAAAACTGTTTCATCAGTCGCCATGCAACTTCATACGACTGATTGACTTGTCTACATAATAAGCCTTGAAATGCAGACCATGAATGATTCTGTTAAAAGGCCACAACACTGCTCGCCAAAGTAGTGTGACTAGATGCAGAGTGACTGATGTAGCAACGCTGGTGCTAGAAGAGTGGAAGAGGCTGAGTAGTTAAGACCAACCATTTGTGGCTGCTGTGGCTAGGTCTGTATGTGCTCTGTTGTACATCAGGGTCGCTTACGTCATAAAGGCGCAGGCTGGAAAGGCCGGGGATTCCGTAAGGTCAGGGAGAAGGTTGTCTGATGTCATTCTTCCAGAGAAACATTCCGTAGCGCTGCATTATCATTTCGCTCGATCTGACAGGGTAGTTAAATGAACATCACATACATCCAATTATTGTTCGAGGGGGTATTTTTCTGCTTTCTATGGCGTCCAGGCCGGTTCGGGGGCCATCCAGCCCTGAAGCCAATGACCATTGTAGGCCCTTTTCCCCAGGGTTTGAATTAAGTGACCGCGATGGGAAACTGACGGCTCACCTCATCCAGTGCCGAGGTAAAGAATGTGTGGAGCTATACTGCAACTCCCCATATGTCTTCATATCATAAGCAAAGGGATGTTGCCTTGACCATAAAAAAAAGTTTGACCACTTCTTTCTTTTCTTTGTTTCTCTGTGTTTTTGTTTTACTCACCTCCATCTAACACCGAGGTTAAGAATTAGTGGAGCTATGCCTCTGCTGTCCCTATATGCCTTCATGGTGTGGACAGGGACAGCTTTACCCTTGCCTTTTTTTTTCTTTTGTTTATTTGTATGTTCCTTTCGATGTAACCTCTTTATGTTTCCACCCGGGTTCGGTTCCAGGCCAATGTCCATTATACCATCATGAGACCTGACATAAGAGGCTAAGAAACAGTTTACAGTTACGTATCTGAATTTGACATATATGCAAAGTCTACATACATATGATATACCGATGGAGCTCACAACAGGTGTTGCAAGTGTCCACCGTTCTCTTGCAGGCACAATTCCACACGACTGCCCATATTTCGCGACACGCGTCTCAACACTGTAGGAGCGATACCGTAAATTTCCTGCGAAATTGTCTTCTTTTAGGTCATTCAGCGTGCGGGATTATCTTTGTAAGGCTCTTTCCTTCAAGTGACTCCACAGAAAAAGATCTGGCGGGGTAAATCAGGGGAACGTGGTGGTCAAATGTTTTTAGAGATGGGATGGTCACCAAAAAAGTCCCTGAACACGTTTATTGTTTCATTAGCAGTGTCTTGTTGAAACCAACAGTCACGACCATCCATTTCTAACGAAGCCATAGACAGTTTCACAAGATCTCTGTGCACGGCACCATCTACAGTAGATTAAAAAAGCAGGGTCCCACAACTGTCCTACGCGATGCGGTACTTCATGTAAGGTATGGGGATTTTCCGTAGCCTAAATGCGTGTGTTCTGAGATTTAATGTATCCATTCAGGTGAAAGCACGCTTCGTCTGTACAGAACGTTTTATCCAGGATGGACACATCGTTGCGAATAAACCACTCAAAATATTGACGACGTTTCTCTGCGTCTGGCGGCCTTAGCTCCTGCGCCATATTTACTCGGTATGCACGAAACTGCCTTATGTGTGGATCCACGTGACACACCCTTTTGTTATGACAAACGCCCCGCAGATTTCTGAGGCGATCGTAATATTCGCTGCTGGACGTCACTGACGAGAACCGGTGTGACTACCTTGGGGTCTCCCACTTCGCCGCCTATCATCCAGTGAGCCAGTGTCACGAAATCGGCGTACCAGTTGATACAGCGTGTTTGCCATATCTCCACACACCTGTCATACGGGTTACACTGAAGTTACGCTTCCAGCAAACCGATTCTCTTACCGCGTGTTAAACACATTCTCGACTAACTGACCTTCAACTCACTTTCCCAAGGCTACTAACTGGTCGCGCCATCAACACATGCTTCTGAAAAGTTCTATAGGGTTGCCAACACTCTCGGTGTAAAGCATGGCAGCAAAGGAGGTACATATATTAGCCAAACGGCAAAATTTCAAACTCTGAGTACTGGAAATTTTCGGACACACTGAATGTATATATATATATATATATATATATATATATATATATATATATAAAGAAGGGATGCACAAATTCTGGACGCCAAGTCGCCCTGGCGACTCAATTTTGCACGGTGTCGCCTAATATTTATGTATCCTCAATATGGAACTTGCTTCACATCACCCTTCTGGAGCTAGAATCTTCAGATGGCTCCTAGATCTTTGAACACCGTGCGTATCCTTGTATATAATCTCTTAATGTTAACTGCGAATACATTAGTGAGTGGAATAAGAGGATCCATAATCATTGTTTTGCAGCTTGGACAATAATTGGTAACGGAGTATGTTAGTCACTTTAATGACTGTTGCTTAATGATGATATACTGCGTCGAATGGCATGATTATGTGTGATGAACTTGGGAAGATGTGAAAAGAAGTGACTGTAGTCTAAGTCAGTACCTCAGTATTTTCCAGGAAGGGCTGAGGAGACTCACAAAAAAAAAAAGCCAAAAGTGAGCTACGCTGGCCAGCGTTTGAATGGAGAGCGTATTCGAACTAGGCAGCAGATGCAGGCAGTCCACGTTCAGCGTTACTCCGTACAACGTTGTTTCCTTTAACTGTGACAAATTTTAGTGACCAAAGATTCGATTAATGTTGCCCGAATTCGGATTAACGTTGTTTTCTCTGGCGAGTGGCGGGATCTCCCACAGCCAGACCATAGACTAGGCGGCTCAGTTGTTCTGTCGCTGTGCTCGGTGTGTATTGTGTTCTTACGCGGAGTGCTTCGTACACTTTGCCGCTGCATCATGACTTCCGAGCGCAATTCATCAGTAACGCGTCGAAGGCATGGCCAGAAGCTACGGAGATCTGTACGAATGGCGTGGTGCCAGGTGTAAGCTTTGGTTACAGTGCCTTTATAATTGCAGTGAGTTAATGATGTTTCTGCCGTTAATAAGCAAATATAGGACTCGTCGAATCTGGGGCATAATTGTATACGTGTCTGCTACTTATTTATACTATGTTAATTCTCTTTATTATATTTCTGTTTTATACATATTAATAAGAAAAGGACACGAGTAATAAATAGGCGTATACAGTCATATAATCGTGACACAAGGGTACGTTAGGAACGTACCTCGGGTATTTTAATTAATTCTTGTGGGAAATAATGCTCCGTGATGCGTTGTTTAGCGTTGCGTTGCGATTTTCAGGAATGTAACGCCGACTGTGACATGAGAAAGGGGAAGTACAGCTCTGTGCTTGCTCCCACCCCAACTGGCTTGGGGAAGAGCAGGGAAACCCCAGTAGTGGTCAAGTACAGATAATCCGGTCCATTTTACATTCGTGCCTTAACCCACACATTTGACGACGGATGTGAAGAGTCAGATAATATTCTGTGACGGTCGGTACGACAGTAATGCCCCCTATTTGTTGTCATAAACTATAATTACAATTACAACGTGTATCATACGTACATCTGTTACAAAGCTGAGATTATTTTTCCATATAGTCTGCTTCAATACACTTTTCCACCTTTGCGTGAGACGCTGTATGCCTGTCGCTTAAAACTCTTTGCTGAAGCGGTGGAGCTCTTCACGCACGCTGTTTTAGCTCGTCTTCGTCGTACGCAAAACGACGTCCTCTTTTTGGCACAACAGTGAAAAAGAAGTGCTTGGTCAGGGAGACCGTACTTTTGTGAGAACGAGCTGAACTGCTGTGAAGTGTGGAAAGTGGGCGATGATGATAATGTTGATAACAATACATTTATATAAGACTGTGCAGTAAGAAAGTGGCTTTGAGTTCTGCTCGTAAGTTCTTGTTTTACATTAAGCCGACGACGTAAATATAAAATATTCCTTAGCTGGCAAAGTGCTGCGTAACGCACAGAGGACAGATGCTAAAAGTGCTTTTAATTTGTTGCCACAACGACTAACATCTGATCATGCCACACTTGTAAGTTATATCCTGTTATATGAAGATGCGACGCTATAACCTGCTGGATTTTCCCCACCAAATGATGACGTCATACTTTATTCTTAATTTCGCTGTTTTTACGCTACGTATTACGTTTTACGTATTTTCTTTGCTGTTTTGTTCACCTTGAAAGTCGTGCTAATGTTTACAACAAAGACAGGGCGAGAGCATCAACAGCTTAGAGGACACGCAAAATGCTGGATCTTCCGCAATCGTGGTTCTTAACTTGTGGGACGTCCCCGCATAGGACTGTGGCGGTGGGGATAAGTGGCGCGAAGAATTTTAGAACGAAATCACTTCTGCTTCAGAAGCGACACTATTTCTTTTATGAAGTGCCTACACATTGCCGACTGCCGCCAAACAGACACAAGCTGGTCACTGTTTCTTTCGTGTCGAAACCTAAATGCAGCACATTACAATTTAATGAATAGACTCGCACAGCGCACCCGGTCCAGCTAAGCAGACGCAAAAGCATACGTCACAAACAGAGTGACTACTAAAGATCTAAGTTTTCTGGGACATTGCCCCATGCCAAAGGGTGAATAGTTTCTGACATGTTGGAGGAGCGTATTGCCTCCAACTTCAGGGTGTAGCGGTTTCAGTTCCACAAGGTGTACCTTTCCAGAAGACTTGGATTTTCATGAACACCGTTATGAGAATGTCAAATTTCGTAGCTGACTACTGATTTGCAATTCGAACATTCAGAATCTGTAACACGCTGCTGTCCACTATTTCTTATTTTGCTAAATACTGCTGACACCAGCTTCTTCAAGTAAATGAGTAAAACCCGTAATAATTTGTTAATGAAATCTGTGAAAGATAACATAAAATTTTCAGAACAACGGAGAGGCATTATTGAAAGGTAACTGCACGATGACAGAAGTTATGAATCTCTTTCCTCTATATACATGGTAGAGGAGCTTGCACTGCAATCTGAATGCCACTTCTATCAGCTCATCACCAGCCACTGTCATACTGGCAACAAAGTAATTGAGGGACCTTGTGCCGCTCAAATTTAAAATACGTATGTTAAATAGACACGGCAAAAATCGCGCTCATAATGACCCATATCTGCCTGTCACAAACTGTCTTTCATTCTTTAGCTATCGTGAATGATGTAGCCTTAAGTCACGGACACACAGGTTTGCTTTGTTAGCACACAATGTTTGTATTACTCACTGGAACAATGTAATTCTTTAAAAGGCGATAGTGGTTCAGCTTTTCAAAGAAATGTACGCCTTTTTATGAAAACAAATAGTTCATTACAGTATTCAGAAATACCGACACAGACACCATTCTAAACCAGCCGAATTCACACCACATTCTAAGAAACTATACATTTAAGACCATTTTTCTTCTACGCCTAGGAGTCCCAAGTAATTACTTCCCCTTCTTCCCCTGCAATTCTAAATCGATTATTGCACATGTATGGCATAAATGGCCATTACTGTATTTTTCTTTGTTGAATAGCTCCCTGAGAATGGCCGAAAAAGCCCGAAACGTGTAGGAGTATTACCACACGTTTGTATATTATTGTATCTAATTATAGTGCAGTTGTTGCAAAATATATGTTAAGTTGCTTACTTTAAGAATGCATTTGTAGGACAGAACTATACGAGTATAAAGACTATTTATTACACAGGAATTCAGCTTTATAAAACACTTGCCAAATAAAGCAAACACAGATTGGCAGAACTAAAGAAGACAGAAAATGCTACCTTCCGAAAAAGGTTTTAGGGAGAAATTTAACAAGTAAATACAGAGTCTTCTACTGTTGCTGTCTGCAGATGTCTACAGTTTAGTATTGTCACAACATAAGCCTCGTCTGGGCCTTGTACTGATGCAAGATTTATTTCAAACTTATTTTGCTACCAAAAACCTCAACTCTAAGGTGGTCTCACGAGTTTCATTTAAAATAGTTTATTTATATTTTGTGCTTCCTTGGCGGTGTTTCATGTTCTGTACTTGTTTTCCACTGTTCAGACCGATTCTGTTGTTCGACCAGTCACTGAAACATAGTGTTCCGATCAAGGACGGAGCAGGATTTTTAGCAATTTCGTGCACATTACTGGTATGTAAAGTGATCATATTTTGTAATGTTCAATGCTGGACAAGACAATGACAGAGTTGTAATTTAATTCAAATCCTTAATTAATCCTTGGATTAAAATTGTAGGAACTGCACGAAATTTAGGTTTGTTTCTGCAGATTTTATATTTCTCGATTTAATAAATTATTAAATATTAAAGTGCCAAGGTGGTGACAGTGCACCACCTTGGCACTTTCCAACACTGCGGTACAAGGTGGTGACAGTGCACCACCTTGTACCGCAGTGTTGGAACCCTTAGTTCTGGTGGATCTTTTGTTGTGTGTAAAGTGGTGGATCCTTGACGCCGACCATTTCTTCCATTGAATGCCGAAGTCAAGAAGGATTGTAGTTTTAATTCCATTTCGCGTAACGCCTTCAGGCTTATGAGAATTTTAAGTAGACCGATTTATAATAATGCATTATCAGCGTTAGCCGATGATCGCAAAGGGCGTGGCGATTTCCACCCTGCAAACTGAAATTCTGTCCAGTGTTGAGTATTTCTTCGTATTTATACTGCATTCAATTCTTTTTCCGTGACTCGACAGCGCATATTGGGCCAAGGCTTCCTCATTGTCGAGGCTTCACGATCACACTCAGACACACCACACTCGGTAGGACTCCTCTGGCCGAATGATCAGCCTGACGCAGAGACCTCTACCTTACAACACACAACACTCACAAAAGATAGACTTTTTCCCCTTTTGATCCATTTTTGTACTGTTTAAATCCTTTCGTCCTTCATGTCAGTGTACCCTCCATGCTACCGTCCTTACAACAAACACAACACAAACATCCATGCCGCCGGTGGGATTTTTTTTTTTAATTAATTCCTGGGTTTTCCCCTTTGATCCATTTGTACTGTTGAAGTCCTTTTTGTCCTGCATGTCACCTTATGTTTCATGCTATCGTCCATACATCTAACACAACACAAACATCCATGCCCCCGGTGGGATTCGAACCCACGATCCTAGTAAGCGAGCGGCCGAAGACCCACGCCTTAGACCGCACGGCCACTGGGATCGGCTGGATTCGAACCCACGATCCTAGTGAGCGAGCGGCCAAAGACCCACGCCTTAGACCGCACGGCCACTGGGATCGGCTTTCGAACCCGTAATCCCAACAAGCGAGCGGCCTCAAACCCATGCCGTAGACCGCGCGGCCACTGGGATCGGCTACTGCGTTCTACAGTCACTTTAATTGTGAGGTTTGGGTGTAAATAACAGTGACCCTTGCAAAAATGCAAATCATTATTCTTTTACGTATCTCTGTAATAAAAAACACTCTAAGCAAAATTTTATAAAAGATCTTGACGTTAGTACACGAAACGAAAAGTCAATTTTTAATAGAGCCACTTCTACTTTCATCCTCCTTTCCGTAGATTCATACGACTTCTATGAAATGTAAACTTCTTCTAAATTATCCATTACCCATAAACGTGTCCCGTGGTGCAAGTCATGGCCTAGAGCTTCGACTATGAGAACCATTGTAAACACTGAATTGAGAAGTACGCACAAAGCGTGGTCTGCTTCCGTTTCAAGGTACTGTCCCATTATTTGTCTGGAGAGGAGAAAGTCCAAAGAACTTCAGGTTAATTGGTCTCCGAGCTGAAGGTCAACGTGGGAACTACTGAATACTCAGAAGGACACGTATTCCTACCACTAGAGTTTATCTTGAAGCAGCTGTATGCAGTCCACATAATCAGAATATTATTGTTCAAAATCTCTTCAGTCTTATAGAACTAACTTGTTAGTCATCACATGCGGTCACACCATTTTCATAAGTTGGCACTTTTAAGTACGTAATGGGGACCGGCTAAGATCTAATTTAATTTGTGTGATTACATTATTACACTACTCACTACCATCATTATAAGAGTCTGAGGGGAAAACCAGCTGTCGCCAGAGTTGCTGACTCAGTGATTTCAATTAGGACTCTGCAAGGCCACTAATTTTGACCATCTGCATAAACAGTGAAATGTATTAGGTATACGGCATTGTTCTAGGCACACTGCAAACACAAGGAGCCTTTAAAACCAATAATTACGTCTAATCATGATTAACGTTCTTAGAAGAGGAAATCGAACTGGCTGTTTCAGACCTTCGTTCATTCTTTCTACTCATTTTTTCCCATTAATTTTTTCGTACTTTTTCAGTCTATATCTCTTCTTCTAACTTCTTTTACTTTCATCATATTTTATTTTTTTACCCTTTACACCTTCCTTCATCATTGACTTCTAAACATTCCCCCCCCCCCCCCCGCATGTGAGGCTGCTATTTGATCACAGTCGTCTTTGCAGTTCGCACTCTTATTTTCCCTTCACCCCTTATTCCTTCTCCCTATATCTATTCATTTAAATCTGTATTCTTCATTGTTTTGTGTTTTATTTTATGACTATCCCTCTCTTCGGCACTTTACTCTTTTTTTATTTCTTTGATTTTTCCCCAAGATATTTATCTTCTTTATTCTTATTGGTTTGCTTAATGCCTCCTTCCTGAAGTTCTGTTTCATATACCGTTTTTCCAAACGGCTGGCTTTTCTACCCGAAAACTGGAAGCGCCATTTTCCCCCGAAACTTTGGTAGGTACTTACGTACTGAATTTCTGTTTGGTTATCCCTGAGGCAAAGCGACTGCAGCTAACGTCCTGGTGCAATGCCATTAAATGTATTACAAAGAAATTTCTACAATGAGACAGTGTTCAAAATTCTCAGCGATTTATTCTTCCAGCTCCCTATGGACAAATTTCTCTAGCATTTATGAATATGGACAACAGCTGATGCCCAATAATGGCATGGTATTTGATATCACCGGATTTGACGTCCCACGAATTTTTCTTACGAAGTTATGATAAAGGGCCTTGTATAATCACAGCGGGCAGCCAGCAAGAAGCGGATCGCTGCAGCTGTTGAAACGCAAGTTCCGAGACGCCGGGGCGTGGGGAGCTGCAAAGAACGACCGAATCAGGAAAATTCTCAGACTAGACAATTAGAGTCAACACTTATTTCAGGAATTTTTAGGCGCTTTTGAAAAGCAGTTGCAAAAAGCGACTATTGGGTTCGTCATGTTTGTCTGTCCGCCTGCCTCTCCGTGTAGAAAACGTCGACTCTCACCTGAGGGATTTACGTTGAAATTGATATTATATTCTTGTATTAAAATGTGTCAAAATATTCAAATTTTAACTAAAGTGGGACAATTTACAAGAATACTTACGTATACTTATGACTACTTATTTGCTATCATTATCATAGTTTCTAATCAGTTTTCAGCTATAGATAAATTTATATCAGTAACCTCCAGTGAAAAGATATAGATGTTGGAGGATATGTACGGAATGATACGTGAATCAAAGAGTTTGTGTGGGATTGAGGTGTGGGGATTGAATGAGGCATGGAAAGAACCGGATAAGGTTCATTGTAGATTTTGCAAGAAATTAAGTTTTCACCCAATTGTGTAGCCGGTGGGTTTGATGCGATGAAACTTGGCAGAGAGTGTAGGACAGGCAAGTGTTAGGACACATTGTAAAGTACTGGTATCGGATTATTTTTTGGTTAAGGAAGATCCGGTAAAACAGTGTTACAAATGGCAGAAGAGTAATATGAGTGTGAGAAGCTGGACTAAGGAGTTGAAAGAGGAACTGAATAACATTGGATTAGCATTTGTTTAAAGGTAGCAAAAAGAGTATAACTTGAGAACAATGAAAAAAACAGTGAAAGACAGATGTAAGGTTATTTGTAGACAAAATATTTCAACAAAAATATCACAGAAAATCACAACATTACATCGAGAAATAAAGTTCTGCTTGGGTAAATGATTATATGTAGAATGTTCGAGGAAAGAAAGAAGTAGAAAGTGTGGTTGCTAGCAGGGGCGTGGAAGTTGAAAGGAATAAGAAGATACACAGTTAAAGGAAGATGTCCTTTATGTTTCGGTGGAGAGGGTATCAAACACAAGTTACTGGATTGTCTAGAAGCTATAAATTTGAAAAAAGAAAATGTTAAATAAAATTTGTTAAATTTGAGTAAATGGATAACCTACAGGATAACACTAAGATGCACTGACAAAACAAGATAAGAAATTTAGACAGACTTTTAGACAAAGTCAGGTATAAAACTAAAATAAAAAAGTGTAAATATGTAACATATATATCAAATGGTAATGGGCTACTGCCATGATAACCCGGTGTTATTCTGTAGGTAGTCTCAAACATTGTAAGTTTTGAACTCAAATTCTTCTTCTTCTTATTATTATTATTATCATCATCAACATCATCATCACTTTTAAGCAGGGAATTTACAATTATGTACCTCAAACAAACCGTGTTACTAGGGTATACAGTGTTGCAGCTATTCTGTAGGTACAATTTATGGTGCATGTAATGTTATTTCCCGTGTTAAATGTTTTGTACTCTTACATTAGTACCTTCGGAAGTACGTGTGCAGTGCACAATATGGCTGTTTTGTGTAGTTCCTTGATTTCGTACTTTCCCGGTATGTTGCTCAGGTATTTTCTAAATGATTTTGAGATGGTTCCAGTTGCCCCTACTATTATTGGTATAGCTTTATTATTACGAATTATGATTGTTAGTAATAAGTTTTCCTTGTTTAAAGTATTTAATTTTATTATTTAGTATTCATTACAAAATGTTCGGCCGGCTTGGCCATCTCTAGGTAATACAAAAAGTACAAAGTACTTTGGAAGTTAATTGCAACATTAAGTTTTAAAAAAAGAAATGAGATCTCATAAGCATTGAAGTCTTTTATATAATTTTGAATTTGTAGATATTCTATTTATCCTAAAGGTATGCACAATATTGCCTTGAAAGTTCTAGCTTACATCTATTTAAGGTTATTTGATATTGAGTATTTAATTGTGTTATATATAATTTTATTTTAGAAAAATTTGTAGAGTAGTTTCATGGTTTTCTTTTCTTGAGTGTAGACTAGTTGAAGGTTTTATTTGTATAGAATACATGTAAGGCGCGTTTGTAGTTTATAGGCTACTAGCTTCCTTTAATGGCGAATAACTTTTGAAGAATTCTTGGATTCATATTAGTGACTTGACTGTGATCTGGTTTTGAAGACATTAAAATGCGTTTTATTTGAGGAGATATATGTAGGTGGAAGGTTTTGTTTGTAATATGCAGAGGCTGATGGATTGCAGATTACTGAAGGAGGGTAAATGTTAAAAAAAGTCGCCCTCTTTCAGTACAAGCCTCGGTGCACATTAAATAGCAGGTTGTGTAAGGCCCAGTTTGGTCTTGGCACCCTGGAGAAAAGCAAAATATTTGCCCCTGCCAGGAATCAGACTGCAATTCTCCGATTGTGCAGATCGTAAGCATAGTCACTATACAAACTGAGCTATCCCCACCAACCTTTCAGTCATTTCTTGTATTTTAATTTGGATCTTTGTTCTGCAGTTATACCATCCACCTAACGCGGAGTACATCTTTAAAAAAAATCTCCCTCATTTAATGGAACTAAGGGTTCATTGCCGTATTCACAATAGCCTGCCACTTGAAGTCAATCTGTGCCAGATGAATCCCATCCACATCCTTCCTTTCTAATTTTTTGAGATCTATTGCAGTATTATTCTCTCATCCCTTACGCTTTCCCTATTACAATTCTGAATGCATTTATATATTCCTCCATACGTGCCACTTTTCCTTTTATCTTATCTTACTTGATTTATACCCCGAATAATAAGTGATGAGGGGTAAATTATTGGACTTTCTCATTAAGCAATTTCCTCCAGCCCCCTCTTACTGCTTCCTTCTTAGGTCCGAATATATTCCTCAGCACCCTATTGTTGGATATACTCACATTATTTGGGAGGCCAAGTTTCACACCCATATGAAACGACAGGAAAAATTATAGTTCTGTGTATTTTAATCTTTATGCTTTAGATAGCAAAAGGAACGATAAAGAATTCTGGGCCGAATGGTAGCAGGCATTCTTCGAATTTAATCCTCTCTTAATTTTTTTTCTGCTTCCAATTTAAGTTTAGCGGTGTTGTTTATAATTATTCGAAATTTGCCACATTTTCAAAGGAATTGTTATCTATCATTATTTTGTCATTCTGTCCTGTGTTCTGTTCACGAGACATAAAAAGTAGTTAGTTTTATCAGCATTTGCTACTACACCAACATCGAGTAATAATGCGTCTGTATTTTTGTTTATAGTGCGTAGGTTTTTGTCAAATAAATTAAGATAATCAGTGCAGACCAGAACCTGATGTGTCCCATTCAATTTCAATTCCTCCTGGTTTGCTTGGGCTTCCCAACGGCACGAAGCTATGTTGAAAAGAATGGTGACAAAGCATCTTCTTTCAGACGGTTCTTAACAGGAAATATATCATATAACTATTTGCCTATTTGGACTTTACTATGGGTTTCATTTAAATATATTTCAATTATCCTAACTACTTTCACGGTAATACCAAGCTCAGTGAGAATATAATACAAACTTTTCTTGTAACTAAATTGCAGAATTACTTGAAGTATATAAATAGCAGAAATACTGCCGCATTTTACTCAAATTTTTTCTCAAGTACTTGACGAAATCAGAATATGTTATTAATAGCTGATTAGTAAAGATCACAATTACATTCTTACACATGTGGAGTTAATTTTGATAGCAGAATGCTGGATAAGATTTTCTATGTAGTTTATAGTAGTGATATCGCTCGATAATTAATACAGCGTATTTTGTCAACCTTCTTATAAACAGATAAAATGACTGACTCCCTCCATTACCGAGGTTATTCCTCCTTCTTCCAAGTATGATTAAAATTTTATGTAACTCAGAAGCTACTCTTCTTTTTCCCGCTTGAATAATTTTTGCTAAAATTCCGTGAATATCTGGTGATTTACCCTTATCCATATTTTCAATAACCGTCCGAACTCAGAGGCATTAAGCTCGGCTTCCAGTAGCTCAGAGGTAAGTGTCTCAGTCTGCTTAACATCATTGCGATATATATTCAGTAACTTTACATATGTGTTTCTTCCACTTTTTCAAAGCAGTAACATTATTAAATGAAATATCAGTAAATGGGGCAGGCAGGAAGTATCTCCTTTAACCAACTTGACGGCTTTAACCACATCTGCAGATCACGAAAATTCAACCCAAATCATAATTACGAACATCATTTAATAAGTTAAAACGTAGCCCTCTTAGCCATATGAGTTCAGGGCGGCCAGTTGAAAGATTGGTGCGGAGAATTAAAGGTAATATTAACATTTATCTTCGGGCAACCTTTTGTTATTCAAGACTGAACTACCCTTAAGCTACTTTCTTGTCTCAGCGGTTCGCGGACCTGTGTGTCAGTGAGCCATTGCTTTCGATAGAACTATATCCATGGTAGTGTGAATTTTTTTGTGGTTTTAATTATCACATCATGACAGTGAAGGGAATGAGCGGAGGTAGCGTGTCCCTCACTGCAGGTGGATGGTCAGGTGCATGCTCACGTCACTTTACCGCGGGCCAAGTTGGATAGGAGTTTAGGCCCTGCAGGTTTTCAGGAAATCTTACTGAGGAAGAAAAATTGTACAGGATTTTATTAATGACAAATAAGATGTTAAATTGCAGTAAGTGTAGACATCACAGACATTAATTATGTATCTTTGAAGGCTATGCAGTAACCAGAAATTGGACATCGATACTTTTCCTGTAAATTTGATCATCAGATATGAAATAAGTTCTTAGAATCAACGTATGCTGCTGTTACATTCAGGAGTACCAGTCTTGCTATAATTGCTATTCTGTCCAACGTATATAAATGAGTGTATGGACTTCCGTCAGCTCACTGCGGCACAGGTAACCATGGCAACAGTCAGCCTGTGGCTCTGCCTTCTGACACTTCTAGCATGTTCGGCGCTAGAGGAAGCCGCCGCAAATTTCTCACCATACACAGGTAATATCAAATTTCGAATACGTTATTTTAATTAAAAGTCGATTGCAATTAGAAGAAACGTTATTAGAGGTACCATAATTTTAATATGCCGCATTCTTAAATCCTGTGTCCTAGATGGAGTTATTTCTGGTCCCCTTTCCTTACTGGTTAAAATACATTACTTTGTTTAGATTACTGTGTTCTTTGTTGTGAGATTGTTGTCTTTGCAAGTTAGCCATTATACTGCACGAGGTCACATCCCGGTAGAGCGTGATCGTAGTATTCACTGTTGCAAAATTTCATGTCTCACAATTTTCTGTTTTGTGTTTTCACATTATCTTACAATCTTCATACTTGAAATCTCAGAAATCCCTACAGCTTTAATATTAAGAAAGGTGACAAATTGTCGTCTTATTTGCGCTGGTAATAATAGGCCTAGACTATTAACAACTTAGGGATATGGCGTTGCTTAATGAAATAACTATATTTTAGACTTTAGATGTTACTTCCAGTTTTGGATCCTGAGAAAAGGACGGACAATAGAAGTGACACTAAGAGAACAAAGCGTGTTACGGACAGTGAGGTTAGGGACGAATTGAAGTAAGAAGAAAGTCATATATTACACGTATATTGTTAAGTTTATGTCATTGAGTCTAATTAATGAGATTATCGGGCAGTCAGCACACAAGGAAAGAAGAGAAATGCATATCTTTTCGGAAAAGATAAAGAAAAGAGAGCGCTTGGAAGACTGAGATGTACTCGTATATGGAAGGACAATATTAAAATTAATTTTACACAAGTCGTATTTCAGGATATGAACTCGACTGCACTGTCTCAGGATAGGGTAGAGTGGCAGGATCTTGTGAAAGTGGCAATGAAACTTCAGGCCTCGTAAAAGCCAGGAGTTTTTTGGCAAGTTAAGCTCCTGCCTTTGGACGTTCATTTTCCATATTTAAACAACACTGCACACATGTGGTGAAACTTCAAGGACGTGTGATTCTTCCTGCTTCTCTTCGTCAGCTATCACCAATTAAGCCCTCGAACTTCTTCCATTCACAACAGTTTACGGAACAGTGAATCTTTTAGTAGGAGTCCTTGAGCGGATGATTGGCCCTCTGCCTACATCGGGGAACACAGAAAAACACGGACATGGAGGTACATAGAAATTGATTTTTGAGCTCCTTAAGAAAGCACACGAGTGTAGTCAGCAAAGAATGGCTCACTTCGTAATGGCCAGGTAACTTTATGTCTGTTCCAACAACAGTTACGGTATTGGGAGTACTCTGTCTGTCGCAATGTCGTGCTGCGTTCCATTATCAAACCGCTAGGACAGTCGATAAAGCAAGGAAGGCTGCGCACAGAAAACTGACAATGTCTGCCATTCTTACTTACGGAGTCCCTGGGAGCAGGGTCTAATACTGTTTCTGTCATCAATACGATAACATTTTTTGAACGGAGGGAAAACGTTTGGAGCTGCGACCTCCATGCTTCCCCACTTACCAGCTTGCCTTTTCACCCCCTCGCTAACATTGATTAAGTTAACTGCTGAGATCAGTGGCTATCCATGCTAGGACCTTCATTCGAAAGCGATTGCTGTTAGATCTGACAAAAACACGATCATAAAACTCATATTATCACAGGTTGTTTAATTACAACATAGTCGCACCCCTTCAAAAACGCATAGTCGTAACTGTCTCCAAGGAGCAGAGTCCTACTTTAGAAGCTAATAGTCACTTAAATATTCAATAAACTTCTCGCCTTGAAAATACACACTTAAAAAGGATAAATAAGATAGGCAAACTACATATAACGTAATATTGTGGTGCATTTGCGTAACCATTTTGCAGTGGAAGCACAAAAATGTATTGTGTGTACTTTGTTGTTGAGTCATATGTCACCGTCAACTATATAAAAATATTGAGTGTTGCAGAACAATGCTTTTATGGTAAATTTATATCACCTGCAACAATGCAAATTACACGCACCAGTTTTTGAAAGAAGTTATATTGCAACTAATTTTTACTCTTTTCACAAGTTACATATAAACGCTGCATTGAAACAAAAGAATGTTCTTTGGCTCATGGCCTTCTTTAGACGTACAATTTGGCTAAACAGATCGTAGTGACATATGTAAGTCTTTGCGTGGTTTCTCAGTTTCTGTAAGTGTTGCTGTAAAACGTTTTACGATATCGACAGAATTAATCATGATGAAGCAACAAGTATTAAATGTTATGAGTGGGGGGCCTATATTGTTGCCTTAGTTACCCGGCATGCAAAGCGCATCTTTTCTACGCAGCATTATATTGTCATGTGTAGCCTGTCTGTCTGTACCATATTTTTCACATTATCTCATAAGTGGCACGATTTTCGGAAACAATGTATTGAAGATAAAATTTGTTCTGATTTTCTGTACAACTTTCATCTAAAATAAACACTTATTAACCAACAGTTGCACTATTAAAGTAGATTGTCACTTAAAATTTTAAGTGACAATCTACTTTAATAGTGCAACTGTTGGTTAAAAAGTGTTTATTAATACCACAATGTACGGTGAACAAAGAGTAAAGTTTTTCATCTGAAATATTTCTCAGTCTATGAAGAATTCAGCGAGATATGATAAATGTACGTAGATTTTCATGTGAAGTACCAATTTTTTGTCAGTTTTTATGAAACTTGAATTTTCTAGACAGATATTTGAAAAAAACGTCAAATATCAAATTTCATGCAAATCTATCCAGTGGAAGCCGAGTTCTTTCGTGCGGACGGACGGCGACGAACAGACGGAGAGAAGACAGACATGACGGAGCCAACAGTCACTTTTCGCAATTTTACGAACGCGCCTAAAATGAAAGTAACTGAAATTTATAGCAAACCCCGTTTGATGCTATCAAGATGCTAAAAGCAGCGTTTAAATTGAGTAAGGAGTGGCCCCACTCGGAACCGCGAAGTGTACGTTCTAGCCAACCACGATCAACACCATGAATATGCTTAATTTTATTCTTTGTTGGATCTAAGAGGAAGCCAATTGCTGGACGGTTGAGAAAATTGCACAGTGAATAGCTTCATTGTGTCTATGCGTCGCCGCTTATTATTAGGGTGATCAAACCAGTGATGATGTGAAGGTGGAACATGTGCACGCAAGGAAAGGAGAAGTAATATTTACGGAGTTTTAGTAGTAGGGAAACCCAAAGGAAAGAGACTGACTGGAAGAATTTGGGAGCTCTCACACTGGACGGTACTTAAAATACAATTAGCTTACGATAGGAATCTACCCTTGGTTTCAAATGGGACTCGCAGAATGAAGACGATACGATAACGATATTTTTACGACTGGCCGATACGGTATGCTGTGTCGCCTATCAATCGTCAACATAGCGCAACAGATACAGGATGTAGGCGGAAGTATGAGTGTGACGGGCTTTACATTGCTGTGGCAGATTATGTAAGCATGACTGATGAAGCAAGTATTAAACTTGTGGAGCATATTTGGGAGCATACTGGGTAGCATATTGGGGAGCATATTATTATTATGTGTGGCTGTACAAATCGTGGTTATACAAGAAAGGACAAAGAGTTCTAGTGTGGGAAAACATCGCGGAGGGATTAAACGAGTCAGGACAAATACTGTTGCATATTTACGTGCATTCATGATTTAATGATTCAATGAATGAACGAAAAAAAACACTGTCTTATAGACCATTAGGGATTTTACCTAGATACGGTGTATTTGGTTGTTGATTTGTTGTGTGTAGTAAATGTAATTTATTGCTGAAAATACCATATTAGATAAAAAGTAAAGCGGGCTTACTTTTATATTATCTCAAAAATTGTTTTTGTTACAATTCAGACATGTTCACACTGAAGCATTACTTATCGTCTGAGTGGATCACCTCTAGTGTGCGAGGTCCATTTCGTGTCGTACATATCGTATCGTCATTGCTCTGCCATCGTATTGCGAGTAGCATGCTTTGTGAGAGCGGCCATAGGCATGGATGTGAGAATAATATTCAAATAAATCTTACAGCTGTAAGAATGGGACAGTGTGGAATGGATTCATTTGGTTCAGGGAGGGACCAGGGGCGGCCTGTTGTGAACACGGTCATGAACCTATTATCTTCTCAAGGATTCTGCTCGTTGTGGCGGGTTATTATTATTTTTCATTGTACCTCATCAAAATCATTGTTTTCATGACACTTTGATCACAATAGTGAATATTTGCAGTGTGAAGTCAAGTGAACCTTGATAAAGGGTTATAATACAGGTCTGCTTTTAAGCCTGTGGGCGGGGCAACAGAAATAGCCTTGGGGGCACGCACTACCTGCTTCTGTTGGCAGGAAAAACAATTGTATATGTTCTGGTTTAGACAGGAAATTGTTCAAAACAGACCTGGTCAATCTATCCTAATCATTGATGCAGTTCAGATTCCATCTCTAATGCGGGAACGGTAGTATGGATAGTGATGGGGTATCTGCTGATTGGTTGATTGACTCTACTGCTTGTCACGCAGGTTTTTATTCTTTCGTCTCTTCCCGTTCTACGCCCCGCTGAAATTCAGATGCCAGACCTGAACTGCACATTTGAGTCAACACTTCACCAAAAATAACAATGTGTATTTGAGCGATTTCGCCATCAGATACAAAACAGACACTGTCAAGCACTGTATAAATTTTAATAATGGCTATTAATTCAACATTACCATTAACCATGTACAGTAAATTTTTCCGACGTTTACATTATCAAGCACTTTCACAAAGCCATTGCAAACAGCAACTGCTAGCTTCCTTATGTCTGTCCGTCCGACCGCCCGTCTCTGTATGTCTGTCTCTACACATGGAACAAATTGGCTCCTACCGGAAAGATTTTAATGATATTCTGTATTGAAGATTGTAATAAAATTTGTCGACACATTCCAATTTTGGTTAAAATTTGACAAAAATAACAGAATAATTGCACAAACACCTACGCACACTTACGACTACTTTGGTTATTAAGGTCCTCTTTGTTGTTATGTTTATTATGGATTCAATATTCCCACTGGTACCGTGGTTACCATTATTACCAAGGTTATCAATGTTCCTATGTTTTCAATCTTTACCTCGGTTACCAAGTTACCAGTGTTCCTGTTCCTGCTATGGCCACTTGGGTTACTAAATTTACATATAGACCTAGGACAAGAACACATTTCCTGATTTGATATGTTATCTTATAATGCAGTAAGTGGGTGAAAACTTATATGTAGTATACAGAATTTTAACTTAATGCGTTGTACTGACCTTGATAATACGGCCTTCAAAACGAACAGTTCACATATCTAGCTACGGTATCCATAGAATAACCCGCTATTGTACATTAAATTACGATTTAACTGCATCACGGTTTCACTGATTATTGAAGCCACGAACTTGGAGAAGTTCTTACAAGGCAGCTTAATATATTTCTACCTAGAGATAACTTACCTGGAAGGAGGGAAAATGCAATACCGACCTAAGCGTAGTTAAATTTTGACTGCTTCATACCGATAGAATAACTTTGCAATAACTGCCACCAGACGTACGTATCCGTATCTCTAAGGTTAACTTGCTATATGGGGAAAGAATGACAGAATTTCAGCTTTTATGCTTTGAAGTATAAATATGTCTATATAAAATGTAGCCGATCCCAGTGGCCGCGCGGTCTAAGGCGTGGGTCTGCGGCCGCTCGCTTGCTGGGATTGTGGTTTCGAATCCCTCCGGGAGCATGGGTGTCTCTTGTGAGTGTTGTGTGTTGTCAGGTAGAGGTCTCTGCGTGCGGCTGATCACTCGTCTAGAGGAGTCCTATCGAGTGTGGTGTGTCTGAGTGTGATCGTGAAGCCTCGACAATGAGGAGGCCCTGGCCCATTAGGGGCTGTCGCGCCATGAGAAAAAAATATAAAATGTAACCATGCGAACTAAATTATATTGCAGTGTGTCGTATACAAAGAGCAAGTGAAAGAAGACTCAGTTACGTTTTGTAGTTCTTACAGTGGCTTCAGGGAAGGATTTAAGAAAACCACGAAAAAAATATTTTTGCTTCCCTATACATCTTAACTTTTGTTGTTAGCCACCAAGTGACATTGCCGGGAACATGGTAAATTGGACAGCTGTAGAAAGCGGAAACAATATAATATGTAGAACCTTCTAATATGGTCTTAAATTTGTGTGTGAGAGCGACGTCGAAAAAACAACCAAGAATAAATAGAAGGTTAATATTAATACGTGTATAAGAAACATTGATCTTGACGAAGTTAAGTACCTGAAACTGGCTCAGGTTAGTATGTGATGTTTGTGCTGTGGTATTAGTGGTTCTGTTTCGGGTTTCACGAAAATATATTATGTAACACATTGCAAATAAATGCTGGGAAGAGGAAAAGGAAGCTATATTGTATTCCTCATGGAATTAAAATTACATTAAATTCCTAAAAGATTTTCTTTCTTTCGTTTCAGAATGTCATAATTTCCCATGTTTTTTCAGATTAACTTGAGTATTATGATCTATAAATGTATAATTTTTCCATTTGCTTTGTAGGGATGGGATGCATAGTTTCTTATACAACTGAAATGGAAAGGGCTAAATGTTGAAAATAATGAGGTGAATATTTACACCGACGGAAGGAGAACGAATTGGAGGTTGCAGAAAAGTACAGAATTGGAGACTTCGTAACTCGCATTTTTCACCTGATTTTATTCTGTTAGTTAAGTCAAGGACGATAGGCGGATTTTATAGCTCGCATGAGCTAGACAAAGACTTTAATATTAGAGAATACTTAGAAGATTTGACGTAGGAGGAAAGATGCTACTCAAATCGATGTATGCGAATTAGGGTGTGAAGTTACGGACTGGTTTATACGAGACTAGGATAAACCGTGGGAAATAAAATATTAAAAAATGCCATTCAATAAAAAAGGCAACTTCTTAAGTAGTCAGTTGTCATCAGCTTCTCAAAATAGACACTGCTCCTTGAATTTATTATTTCCTCTCTCATGGACGTAAGGCTTGCAGCCATGAACTAATCACTAGATCACTATTACCTGATTTGTGAATGTGGGATGCACCGAGAATTTGGATATTGGTCGCAATAAACATAAAGGATTTATATTTCTGACGCAATTACGTATTCATAGGACTTAGTAGTAGTAGTAGTAGTGTTGGAGGTGGTGGTGGTAATAGTGGTAGTTGTAGCTGTAGTTAGTTGCAATAACAGTAGTAGTAGTAAATATACGTTGTTAACCTTGTTAACCGCGGCGTTATCAATATTATGCACATATGCCTGAGGTTTAATTACTAACTGCGCCTGTTTGGCCTTCTGTTAACATAGTTCCTGCTGCTGTCGTAATCTTTGCGTAGTCCGTACGGCGACTACGTTACGGGCTGGACGACCTAGCAATCGTGTCTTAAATCCCGTCAGGGACAAGATACATTCTCTTCTCCTTAAGATCCTGAAGAGTTCTGGGACCTATCCGGTTTCCTATTTGATGGGTACCGGGAGTTAAGCGACAGAGCGTCAAGCTTACCACTCGCTTCTATCAATTATCGAGGTTATTGTATGGAACGATACCTCCACTCCCCTATGTGACTTCACGGTACGCACAGGGACTTTTTTATATACTACAACTGATGCTGCTCCTGCTACTATTATCCTACTCCCTGTCGTTGTTACTGCTGCTACTACAACGACAATTCTACTACTAGCAGTAATATTAGAATGGCAAACGCTTTAATAACTCCTGAATTATCCATCACAAATTCGTGTCCTGCCTACTGCATATTTAATGTATCGCTTTAGGTTGTGATCGTAGAAGAATTTTCAAAATGAATCCCTTCAGAAATGTATGTATATTTTTGTGAAAGTCGTAAAATTTTCCTTCTGTATTCTTTGTCTTCAACGTTATGTAGGGAAGATTAAATCACAATTTGATATCAGAAAATTCTTTCCGAAATAATCTACCCTAAAATAAACAAAGAAGCAACAATGGAGAGCACCGTGACCAATCTACTTCAGTGTCACAAACCCATGACGAAAATGCTCTTTACACGCTACCTGGCTCCATGAAGGACTCCCAGACAACTGAGTCACAGGAAAAGTCTCTCTCATTGTGTGCCATCACGTTCAATATTTGTCAGATTTTTGGCGGAGTTGTTGAATCTCAGTAAACTTCCTAATGAACACTGCACATATCACCTACCTTTGTTGCAGAAAATATCCTTTCACGCCATCAGAAATATTCAAAGAAACCAAGTAGTATTGCAATTAACTAGGAAACGTTAGTTACTGTTTTCTGTTTATGGTTTTAATTTGCTTGGCTGAAAGATAAGCACCATAAAACAGGTATAAAATAGGGTATATTAAGTACGTTAAATAGATTTATTAGGCCCTATATTTAAGTCCTCTCTGAGAATGAAAAATTAAATCACAAAATAAAAATAACTATAAATATTTAAAAGATAGAACGGGTAGTGACAATAAGAAGTAAGAATTATGTTGAAGAATAAATTAGGAGAAAGAAATCTGAGAGCGACCACATTTTTTTCCCGTCTGCTGTCTAAGAGTTTTAAAAATTGAAACTACTGATATACATAAATAATATATTTTATATAGGTTTTCTGAGCAAAGAAAAGTGCAGTGTATCTTACGCAAGGCGATTTGGCCGCGTGTTGATTTATGTCGCTGAAATTATCTATTACAAAATCCTTGTCAACATTGCCGTGTTGTAGAAAAATACAGGCCTACAGCCTTGTGGAAAAATCTCGAATCACAGCTTAGTGTTGGAAAAATAAAAGATAGGAAAATTTGTGTTTTGCTTGAATGATGCATGATTATCATTTAGCAGGATGCAAGCAGCCAAAATAACAGATTTTTGTGTTATGAGACGCTTCGTGCATTTCCTAAAGTTCCCTTTACGTTACCTTAAGTGCAGTGGTTGCGCGTAAAGTCATAGGGACTCTGTTCTTAGAAGAAACAAAATTCGGCCCTTATATTAAATCAATCCAGACAAAATTATTGGTAGAATTAACAGGCGAAGGGACAATTCAGAAAACTGCATAATGAGGAACTTTATAATCTGTGCTAGACACCACCTGTGATTAAGGTGATGAATTCAATGGGAATAAGAACGGCGGGACATGTTGTGCCATGTAAGAATATTATGACAGGTGTATAGAAGGCTCCTTTGTAAAACCTTAAAGAATCATTTGGAAGACCCAGCAGGATATGAGACTTTAGTTTATATTAAAGTGTACATTAAAGAAATAGTTTCGAAAGTACAAATGGCTTTATTTGGCTGAGAGTATCGACAAAATATGGTATTTTGTAAACACCACAATGAACTTCTGAGTCCTTAAAAGGCGAGTAATTTCTGACTCAGAAAGAGACTTAACTACAAAATAAAAAGTCCGCTCAAGTATTTTAGATAAATATTTATAAAGGCAGTCCTCCTGTAACTCTCAGTTTATACAGAAAGTAACTGCAGATGTAGTTCTTAAAGAGGTGTGAGTGTGGTAAGTACCAGTAATACAGTAGTACCAGTTCTTACATGACGAATCGGGATACGTTCTGATATTTACGTAAATTAAATATAAAAGCGTACAATGTCAAATTTATCCAAGATAATTGTGGTGATGATGATGATAATGACGACGATGGTCATACGGAAAGAATAGGGTATGAGTGTCTTGACTTTATGTAGCTTGATGAGATGAATTCCAAGGTTAGGTCTTGTGAACAGGTGAACGGAGTGTAATGACGCTTCGATTTTCATACAATAAAAGTTAGGCTCTTAGTGATAAACTGAACGACTATCAGCTCTATTCCATGGAATTGATCGTGATGATAATAATGCTAATAGCAGTAGTAACGGTGGTAAGTTGCCATTGTTACCACCTTTCCGTTGTTAGCCGGTTGCTGTGATTACGATATAGCTTGGATTGAGACTGGTATCACTGCTGACGTTGCTGTGGTTACGATATAGCTTGGTTTGAAGCTGGTATCACTGCTGACGTTGCTGTGGTTACGATATAGCTTGGTTTGAGACTGGTATCACTGCTGACGTTGCTGTGGTTACGATATAGCTTGGTTTGAAGCTGGTATCACTGCTGACGTTGCTGTGGTTACGATATAGCTTGGTTTGAGACTGGTATCACTGCTGACGTTGCTGTGGTTACGATATAGCTTGGTTTGAGACTGGTATCACTGCTGACGTTGCTGTGGTTACGATGTAGCTTGGTTTGAGACTGGTATCACTGCTGACGTTGCTGTGGTTACGATATAGCTTGGTTTGAGACTGGTATCACTGCTGACGTTGCTGTGGTTACGATATAGCTTGGTTTGAGACTGGTATCACTGCTGACGTTGCTGTGGTTACGATGTAGCTTGGTTTGAGACTGGTATCACTGCTGACATTGCTGTGGTTACGATATAGCTTGGTTTGAGACTGGTATCACTGCTGACGTTTCTGTGGTTACGATGTAGCTTGGTTTGAGACTGGTATCACTGCTGACGTTGCTGTGGTTACGATGTAGCTTGGTTTGAGACTGGTATCACTGCTGACGTTTCCATGTTTACCAGGATTCCGTGGTAAACTGCTTGCCATGGTTAAGGTTTTCTGATTGGGTCACAAGGGGCTTGTTATGGTTAAGACAGATTGGCTTGTTAGTGACGTTATGTCCCGGTCTTCCACGAGTAGGAGAGAGTTGGGTTTCCACGGTTACGATTTGTGATTGAGTCACATCCGTTTTATTGCGTCATATCTTGTACTTTTGTAGTCAAGATAGAACTTAGTTTATGAGTCACGTCAAAACCTCGGTTTCAATGGGTACTATAGGGCCTGATGAAAAAGACATGGATTATCCTGTAAATATTATGTTCCCGTCACTCCATCACATAACAATAATCTACGTTATATAATTCTTTTGGTTCTAGTTATTAACACCAGAGTTGCTTAATCATGTTTATGATAGGGGTTGAGGGATACTGTGTTCTATGTGAGGTACGCTCTGAGGCCGAAGAAACGCTTCTTATATTTGAGACAGTATACTCTCTGTGAGGTACGGGTTGAAGAAAGTATTGAGCATCCAGCATGTAATACGACCGAGCGTCCGCACCATGGCTCAAGCAGGTGTCTACACAGCGCAGTCTATGACCATTTTCGGGCATATAGTGGACCTCCAAGACAACGACGGATCGTCATAAAACTCCCGTCACAGGACTGGCCTAGTGTATCGAGGAACTTCAAGGACTGAAGCCTCGATAGAGAGATCCTCTCCATATGGTTCAGTGCTGTCTATGACATTTTCCCTACCTGCCACCTCCTTCACAGGATTCGCCTCCAGATTTTGGATATTTGCCCCACTGTCAATCCTTAGATACGCTTAACTTAATGTGCTGAGTAGCCACACATTGGCGATGGACACGCGTGCGTATTGCAGCAATTCTGCGTACGAATTGCAGATATATCTCTAAAGTTGGCCTCTTTTTCATTTTACGATATGGCCTCAACCCAAGCACAGAGAAGTGTTGTGGCTCTTTGTGAACACGATAAACTACATTCCTTAAGGACGGCGGCAGGTTACGTTAATTGACTACATTTATTTTATGAAGCGCTTGTGGAATTATTTGAAGGCTGTGAATAATTAGGACAGATAGTGATTATAATGTAACTTCGACTAATCTTCAAGAAATCAATAACAGGTAATAATTACTCATGTTGTTTGTAACTTGAAATGATAATCAATAAAGGTTTTAACGAAAAAAACCAAAAAGCGTTTAGTTGCCGAATTCTTACCCCGGAGGCCCGAGTTTGATCCCGGCCAGTCCATGTGAGATTTGTTGTGGAAAAAGTTGCACTGGCAAAATTTGTTTCTGAGTTCTCCGGTTTTCCACTGTCAGTATCCTTCCACCAATGCTCTACAAGCATCGTCATATACACTTTGCTGTTACCAGAAGGAAAAAAGAACGAAGCCTGGGAACCTTCCAAAAAGCAGTGCTCTTTCGAAAATGGTGGAGCATTGGATAGAAAAGTACTTTCCGTTTTTCAGTACAAAAAACAAATGGGAGAAATCTGACATGAAATGCTCTAAGAAAGAAGGCATGACCGATGAAAGGGACCGCGGAATGGCAAATGTCATATGACTGACACGTGGTTAGTAACCTGCCTTTGTGTTACTGATTTTGTTTCGCCCATGTTGTGTGAGTGGTGTAATGAGTTCCATCATGGTTATCTGTAGGGTACGCCTTCAGGCAGAAGAAAGAGCTGAACACTGACAGAGTGCGTACGAGCTGAGGCTGAGAAAATATTTGACCGTCGAAAATAATCGCAGGAGAAGGTCAGTTGAAAACAGAACCCAGAAGGACGGCAAGCCTTAGCCTTATATAATATATAATGTAACTAACCGCATGTTAGAGTAGGTGTTGGAAATGCCCTACTTCGACTCTTAGACATGTTTCACACATGGTGACCAGATTGTTACTCTGCATTTCTAGTCTATAATTTGCCGACACTGCAAGGCTGATGAAACGGCAGCGGCATAACTTACACAATAACCAGTAATATCATATAAAGATTAGTCTCTATATGGTTTAATTTCTGAGGCTAGATGTATATTTGTATTATGTATATTATATAACATTATATTGTTAGGTCTCAGATCTCAAACCCATGCAGCTATGAATTTTCCTACTTTGTTTTCACGATCAGCATTGTGATGGCTATATGTTTTAGGCGAAACATGTAGCTGATTTCCTTTACAAATAAATACTTGTGTTTAGACTGAGTATTTTGTACTGTTAATTGCCAGTTCAGTCTGCTGGTTGCCAAACGTGTGAAGCACAGCATATCGTCACTTTGTTTTTAGTGTGTATGCAGTACAGTTTAATACAGAGGTTTTTCACCGTGCAAACCTGTATAACGAAGAAATCATATTAAAATGAAAATGGAATTGAGAATACGGTTTCTCGGTCATTCAGTCCCTTCGAAACCAAGCAAGTCTGATAGATGAAGGACGTCATTTCCAGCACTTAATCTAATTTGCACTAAGTTATATTACATATATGTGCGGAAGCGTATGGCCGTGAAGCTTGCCGTGTCCCTGCATTCATTTTTCGACTAAACTCCCTGCATAATACAAATGGCACAACCAGATGACAGCACGAATTTTATGACGGCACATCATACGATTGTGTTAGTTGCTACCGCTAGTCACCTTGTACTATCGATTAGACTCGATCAGCTTCTGCTGTTATTGCGTACTATCTAAGCTTAGAATATTGCGGTGGAATAGTGCGCGAGTATTAATAGCGGTCCACCATATGATGGGCAAGTGACCAATAATAATAATAATAATAATAATAATAATAATAATAATACAAAAAATAGCCATACTGGACACTGCGCACAAACTTGGGAAAGGACACATAAAAGTACAAAATTATTATCATAGGAAACAACTTTACATACACCGTATATACTATTTTAAGCACAGAATAGAATACTACCACACATAATATACCCTAGAAACATAGTTTGTTTCAGGTACATAATTGTAAATACACCGTATAAAGGTAATGATTATGATAATTGAATTCAATTCTAGTTTATTAATGTGCCGAGTCAACAGCCAGATAATAATAATAATAATCATCATAATAACAACAATAATAAGCATACTTAATACAAGTAGCAATTCCTAACAGTCACAACTTTCACGCACCATCACCGGGAAGTTCCAGAAGTATACGCACTTAAAAGAAGAACTTATAAGAATATGGCAACCGAAAACCGCCTATACAATACTAGTACCATCGACAACGGGTATTATACCAACAAATTGCATGAAAGTTTAAAGCTGCTTAATCTTCTCCCTGGCCTATATATTCTAATGAAGAAAGCAGTAATAGTTATACATGCCGTATAGTCACAAAGTTTGTGGCAGAACAGTGAATAATAAGTTCCTAGTCAGTGAGACCCATAGATTCTTTTGAGAACGAGCTAAACTGCTGTGAATTAGGGAATGTGGATAAAATAATAAAAAACAAGTTTGGAATTGAAGTCCCTTGCTGATCAATTTCTTCCTCAGTCCACAAGAGTTCCTTTTCTATCAGATGCGTGAGTTTTTTCTCTGTTTCGAACATAAGTATGTCTACTTATATTTTCTGGACATAAAGAATGCATTTGTTTCTGTATTAAAATTTGGTTAATACTGAATGCATATCTGGTTCCTCAGCAATGCATTGCACTTTGCATTTTGGGGTCCATCTTATTCAATTCTAACATCCAGTTTTGATGTATAATTTTACCCTAATCTTCACTGTACACGGCTACACGGCATTGCCGGATGAGCTAACGGTAGTTAAACGGTTATTGGTTTTTCTAATTTACAGATAACGACGACAATTTGCCGTATGCAGTAAAGGATACCACTGAAGAAATTCCTTCTCCCGCACCGGTCCAAAGTTATGTCCGTTTCGTAGAAGTATTTCCTGATGTCACTGATGACACGGCAGCCGTCTTGTCCGGCCGTTCCAGCCCGTACGTCGAAGAAGAGAGAGGAACGCTGCCAATTTTTCTTGCATCAAGGTTAGGTGGCATTGAATACTTTCTGCCGGAGACGGAAAAGGTGCAGCACGGAAAAGTTGAGCTAGGCGTAACTGGGAAGGTGGGAAGGTTTCGACGTAGTGGCCCGTTACTGTTCGGAGAACCCAGTAGCAGCTACTCCTCCAGCCAAAGCAGCTCGTCTTCTTCTAGCAGTGGTGGCGGGAGTAGCAGCTTCAGCAAGAGTAGCTCAAGCTCTGATGTTGGTGGCGGCGGAGCAGGAAGTGGGAGCAGCAGCTCAAGTAAGAGTAGCTCCTCCTCCAGCAGCGGGTCCCTCGGAGGACAATTTGGTGGTGGCGGAAAAGAAATAGGACTTGGAGGTGGCGGGTTTGGAGTCGGTGGTGTCGGTGCTCACGGAGGGAGCAGTGGATTTACAGGCGGACACGTGGGAAGTGAATTTGGAGGTCGTGGATATGAAGGAGGTGTAAGCGGTGGGTTTGGAGGAGGAGGTAATAGAGAGAGGAATAATGGATTTGGAGGCGGTATTGGTGGCCTTCACGGAGGAGGCGGTAGCCTGGGTGGAGGTGGTTACGGAGGAGGAGGAAATGTCGGATTTGGAGGCGGAAGTAGCGGGTCTCATGCAGGAAGTGGCGGATTTGGACATGGTGGCAGTGGCGTTCAAGGAGGAGGCGGTGGCCTGAGTGGAAGCGGTTTTGGAGGAGGTGAAAATGTAGGATTTGGAGGCGGAGGAAGCGGCGTATTTGGACACGGTGGCAGTGGCGCTCAAGGAGGAGGCGGTGGCCTGAGTGGAAGCGGTTTTGGAGGAGGTGAAAATGTAGGATTTGGAGGCGGAGGAAGCGGCGTATTTGGAGGAAGTACGAGTAGTAGTGGAGCTCATGCAGGAAGTGGGGAATTTGGAGACGGTGTCAGTGGTACACATGGAGGCGGCGGTGGTCTGAGTGGAAGTGGTTATGGAGGAGGAGGAAGTCTCGGGTTTGGAGGCGGCAGTGGTGGCTCTGATGCAGGCAGTGACGGATATGGACACGGTGGCAGCGGCGCTCACGGAGTAGCGGGTGGCCTAATTGGAAGTGGTTTTGGAGGAGGTCGAAATGTAGGATTTGGAGATGGAAGTGGTGGCGCTCTTGCTGGAAGTGGTGGATTTGGAGTCGGTGGCAGTGGTACACACAAAGGAGGCGGTGGTCTGAGTGGAAGTGGTTACGGAGGAGGTGGACATGTCGGATTTGAAGGCGGCAGTAGTGGCTCTCATGCAGATAGTGGCGGATTTGGACAGGGTGGCAGTGGCGCTCACGGAGGAGAGGGTGGCCTGAGTGGAAATACTTTTGGAGGAGGTGGAAGTGTTGGATCTGGAGACACCTCTCATGCAGGAAGCGTGGATTTGGGGTAAGTGGCACTGACGCACACGGAGGAGGCGCTGGCCTGGGTGGAGGAGGCTATGGAGGATTTAGCAGTAAAGAATTCGGAGGCGGCAGTAGTGCATCCCACGGAGGAATCGGTGGTTTTGGTGCGGGTGGAAAAGTCGGAAGTCAAGGAGGTAGTTTTGGAGGCAGCGGAAGTCAATCAAGCTCTGTAGTACCGGCAGTAGTGGTGCTATTGGAGGAGGCAGTAGTGGAGGACTTGGTGGATTTGGAGGAGGTGGAAAAGTCGGAAGTGTAGGAGGTGGATTTGGAGGCAGCGGAAGTCAATCAAGCTCTGGTAGTACCGGCAGTAGTGGTGCTATTGGAGGAGGCAGTAATGGAGGACTTGGTGGATTTGGAGGGGGTGGAAAAGTCGGAAGTGGAGATAGTTTGGAGGCAGCGGAAGTCAATCAAGCTCTGGTAGTACGGCAGTAGTGGTGCTATTGGAGGAGGCAGTATGGAGGACTTGGTGGATTTGGAGGGGTGGAAAAGTCGGAAGTCAAGGAGTAGTTTTGGAGGCAGCGGAAGTCAATCAAGCTCTGGTAGTACCGGCAGTAGTGGTGCTATTGGAGGAGGCAGTAGTGGAGGACTTGGTGGATTTGGAGGAAGTGGAAAAGTCGGAAGTATAGGAGGTGGATTTGGAGGCAGCGGAAGTCCTTCAAGCTCTGGTAGTTCAAGCAGCAGTGGTACTACAGGAGGAGACATCATCGGCGGTGGAGGGCATGGAGTTGACACATCAGTAGGCAGTGGCTTTGGAGGAGTTGGCCATGGTGGATTAGGAGTCGGAGGTTATGGACTTAGCGGAAGCGGAAGTTCGTCTCAGAGCTCAGCCTCTAGCTCGAGCCAAAGCGGTTTAGGCTTTGGCGATGATCATGGAGGCGGCGGGTAAGTTTGATTGTGACTAATAAAAATGTGATATTAGTAACCGTATGCTCGGAAGGACACACTCTGATGGTCTAGTTTCAGTTGGGATTTTGAAGTTAAAAGAAATGGCATGACTCGTCTTTGAATTAATCTTGTACTACTCAGATTAAAAATCCTAACGCATAAATGCAAATATGTCCTTGCTAACGACCTGAATTTTTCAATATTGTGATAGATAGATAGATAGATATATTAATTTCTTAGCGTTTACATATGTTGTAGGTCTACTATTTACTGCAGTGATGATTCAACTCATACAACTTATATCTAGTCTACCAGCCACTGAAAAATATTCACTCATCCATAGCCTCGAAAATGTAATTTCCAATAAAACGTATATCGATATTTTAACATCCGTGTCACCAATTTAATAACCAAGTGATGAGCATATATTTATTACAGTTATTAATACATTTGTATCGAAACTAAACTGTAAAACTTACATGACACCTCGTTCCTAGTGAGAGGGCCATAGTAGGTCCTGAAGGCCTTTAAGCCGAAAATAGTACAAATGTTCAGCCACTCCCTCAGTGATTATTTGAACATTTTTAAGCGTCAATTTGTACACGTAATTACTGTTCGTGTCTTCCCTTTGCCATCTATAAGCTGAGGAAGTCTGGGGGAAAAGGGGGAAGAGAAACGGGTAGATGAATGTCAAACTGTGCTGTTGCAATCCGTAGACAAATATACGATGCTAGCAGCAGTAGCCGTCATTTTTATGCTACTGCTGTACTTGTAGAAGTCATGTAGATTACAGCCATTGGAAGTGTAACAAAATTACTTACAATGCCACAAAGGATTTATACGTTTTTTTACGTGTTCAACAGCTACCAGGTTTATAGTAGTAGATTTGCCCATAAGTGGCAGGCTCAGTATTTCTGGGATGATAAATATTATACTCGTATGTATTCGAATCGGGGGATGGGGAAAAAGGAGAATATACCAATAGAAACGATTAGGAAGTTCAAGGCGATAAACAAGCGTATTTCCTTACCATTAGAGAGATTCAAACATGCAAAACATGTGTACAGACCGTAATTACAAGCCTTTAAATGAATTAGGTCCATCTGTGTTAACACTGTCTTGCTTTAAGTTTACTTGTTAAAAAATCGAATTTAATGTTTACAGACAGAAGTGACTCGTATAGAAGAAACAGCAGATTTATTTCCTAGAACAAGGCAAAGGTAATTGCGGGCACATCGCTTTATTCCTCACTAACTAGTTGTTGGCCTTGATGTAAGTGAAACTCTGTAACGAGAAAAACGTTTTCCACGCGCAATCATGGGTTACTGCTAATTGTTAAAAATAGATAAACTAAGATTCAAAGGCCTCAACTCAGCTTCTTTAATGCTGTATTCATTGTAATTCATTTATTTTCACAAGACGCTTAATAATGTAACTGCAGCAGCAAATTTTTCTACTGTGGATAATAAAATTATTTAATGGTCAATGAGTGAAACTGTAAATTTAATATTGTATTCACTGTGCATTTTAACTTAAGTGAAAGTTTTATTTCATACCAACAAATGGACATAAACATATAGTGTCAATAGTTTATTCGTAGCTTGCCCCGATACGTATTTCGGCGTTTTAAACCGCCATCATCAGGGGGTCTTAGAGGTTTCTAGCATAGAACAAATATTTATAGAAGACGTTGTAACATCCGTATTATGTAAAATATGATACACATGTAGTAGTCAATGGTTGTCCAGTGCATACAAAATTGTATAATAAAAGATTATTATTAAAATTATTATTAAAATAGTACAAAATTATCAGACATGTTACATAGCTTAATGTAAGTAGGAAATTATTGGCAGAATGGTCTTGCGTTTTCTGGCGTGTGTGTTTTAAGTTGCCGTATGATGGTCATCTGTGTGTTCTGTTTGTGCTGCGTAGTGTCCTTATCGTACGGTTGCCGTGTAGTGTGTAGGATATTTGGTCTATGCTAGAAACCTCTAAGACCCCCTGATGATGGCGGTTTAAAACGCCGAAATACGTATCGGGGCAAGCTACGAATAAACTATTGACACTATATGTTTATGTGCATTTGTTGGTATGAAATAAAACTTTCACTTGAGTGAAACTGTGTCTAGACGTTAATAAGAGTAAACATAATGTGAAGCTGTGTTAGAATGTGGTGCATTGGTTCAAACATTTATTTTTCACTGTGCATGTCCCATTGACTTAGGCATTCTTTTATTTCATACCGTCGGCTTATGTTATCACGCCTATCTGCAACACTATAACCTTGGGCTGAACTCGATGCGTTTTCCAAAAGTATCCTTTGTTTCAGTACGCTATATGTTTACTATATAGGAAGATGTTTCAAATGAAAATTGCTCACGTCTTTATTTTGCAACATGTCAAAATTTCTTGAATAAAGAACTGTTTTTAAGAAGTTGATTGAATCTTGTTTTGAGGTGCACGTAAATTTGGGGTATGTACCCAAAGAATTTACCTCACAGGGTTTTCTACAGATTCATTGTGCAAACTGCATTACCCTTATTTCAATAATTTTGTAGATGTAGCCTACTGATCAATGCACACAACCTACCTATAATGACTTTATTACATGCACTCGAGCCGATCCCAGTGGCCGCGCGGTCTAAGGCCGCCCGCTTACTGCGATGGTGGGTTAGAATCCCGCCAGGGTCATGGATGTTTCTTGTGAGTGTTGTGTGTTGTCAGGTAGAGATCTCTGCGTCTGGCTGATCACTGGTTCAGAGGAGTCCTACCGACTGTGGTGTGTCTGAGTGTGATCGTGAAGCCTCAATTATGAGGAGGCCCTGGCCCACTAGGGGCTGTTGCCCCATGGAAGAGATGACGTTCACTCGATGCTAATAACACACAAGAAACACGCAAATTCTCTTTCAGACTGTTGTCGCTCTGTTGTGAACGTTAAATAAAATTTTTTTAAAGTTTGGCGGTAAAATTCCGTGTATTTTAATTTCAGCACTACGTAGAGGTGAGTTATCAGCTTCACATTCCGGCAAAAAAGCACCTTCAACCTACTGAATGGGCCCCAGAGTCGGTCTGGACGACATGATGAAAGCAAAGAACCATCTCTGCTTGGAATTTAATTCCAGTCGTCCAAGGGAGTGTCTGTTACTGATTCTGTAAACTCTTTGGCGCAGGTACGGGGGCGTTGGGGATGGCAACATACTGCTTTCAAGAATCGGTTCCTCTGACGATGGATCAACAAATGTTGGTGGCAGTGGCACTTCTACCGGCAAGGGAGTGTATTCTTCATCGAGTTCCTCCATGGACAGTACCGGTAAAATTACATACAGCGCTCACGCCGGCAGAATCTAAATAAGTCAAGGAAAACTGGGATAGGCCAGTATGTTTGTGATGAAAAGCTATGTTCGAAAGTTGGTGGACAAAATGAAGGTAAAATGTTAATAACCGAGAAAGATTTCAATGTTCTTAATAACAAAATACATCCCACTGAGTTCGTTTTATTATACTTTTTGTTGTTATCAATAGAAGCATAAAACAATTTTGTAATAAATCGTATTTAAAATAATCTTTCAGTATATCCCTAACTGTGTAACCATTACTGCTCTGCTGCACTGCTAAACATCACAATTCTGCTTCGTTTTCGGAAGTGGGATTCGATGGTTTGTTCGATGGAATTTCTCCTGACAGAAATTTTCGTGAGTTTTCTCACTCCGCCAGTGAAATTGTAGAATAGTGTCTTAAAACAGTCGAGAACCCCATCTTTCCACCTTATTCTCACACCCTTTTGCATGTCATGAAGGCATTAGAAACCGAAGGTTTAACAACGTTAATGCTAAAGCCCGCCACTGGACAGGAAAGTAAGCCATTTACTGACAACCTGTCTTACTAAGAACGTCTTAAAATTGCCTCTTTTACCATTCTTGGTATTCCAAGTAAACATTTCTTGTGAACGCCCGCTGCGGAATATGACTTCATTCATTTAATACTTCATGCTAGAAAAATTCCAGTCCATCGCAGATTTTAGTTGTCCTTAGCGTAATAAATCAAGGCCCTCTATATAAATCACGTTCGTTATGTTGTATCGTAAACCAGAGGCGCACCCAAGGGGGGCTGCCGCATTGCTGCCACCCCCCCCCCCCCCCGCCAAATCTCAATTTAAAACACACAGATTTCTTTATACACGATGATATCAAACATTTTGCGTGATTTACGCTTCAGCCGCAATCTGTCACTGAAATCGACTGATGACTAGTCTATTAGACTATTGAATTATAAAAGAAAAAACTTAGGACGGTTTAGATGTAATTAAAAACAACAAGATTAGACCCTGTGATTTAAATTAGGTGATTCACGGAACATGTAGTTTTATTTGTATGTACATAAATGCAGTTGCAGACAGTGCTACGTTACAGTTATACCTACGACATGGTTTTTATAAAATACCTTTTAAAATAATAAAAATTATGTATGGCCTCAGGGTCAGTCCTCCACTGAAAAATTCTGTGGTAAATTGTTTATTTACTCATCCTTCTAACTTAATATGTTTTATTAAGGTAGCCCTACTTGTTCTCAAACTCATGCAATTTGTATTCTTCCCTGAAACTCCTACATATTCATGCGAAAAATAATAACAGTTTGTGGTGTTATGGATATAAATTCCCAAACACAGCACATTATATATGCTCACTACACTTTATTTCTATTTCTGCTTACAATTGTACAGTCGGCCGCTGGCTTGCTGCCAGGCTGTATCGTGTCTCACAGTGAACACTTTCCCTTGCAGTTCTTACTTGAATTGCCAGGTATTCCGTCAGGTGTCATGAGGTTGTGGTGCTCAGGGGGCAGACATTCCGTCAGGTGTCATGAGTTTGTGGTGCTCAGGGGGCAGACATTCCGTCAGGTGTCATGAGTTTGTGGTGCTCAGGGGGCAGACATTCCGTCAGGTGTCATGAGGTTGTGGTGCTCAGGGGGCAGACATTCCGTCAGGTGTCATGAGTTTGTGGTGCTCAGGGGGCAGACATTCCGTCAGGTGTCATGAGTTTGTGGTGCTCAGGGGGCAGACATTCCGTCAGGTTGTGTCATGGTTTGTGGTGCTCAGGGGGCAGACATTCCGTCAGGTGTCATGAGGTTGTGGTGCTCAGGGGGCAGACATTCCGTCAGGTGTCATGAGTTTGTGGTGCTCAGGGGGCAGACATTCCGTCAGGTGTCATGAGTTTGTGGTGCTCAGGGGGCAGACATTCCGTCAGGTGTCATGAGTTTGTGGTGCTCAGGGGGCAGACATTCCGTCAGGTGTCATGAGTTTGTGGTGCTCAGGGGGCAGACATTCCGGCTGGTCTGGTGCGCTAATCAGTGGCTTGTTTTAATTGTATAGCGTTTTGGGAAATATATAAAACGAAAAAGTTCTCTAATTAAGAGATTGAAAACATTAAAAGCTTTCTTTTTTTCTTCTTCTTTTTCAAATTTTATCATTATATTTTTTATACTTGCTGGTGTTTTACTCAGGTACTGTAATATTGTGAAATTACTTATTCCATTATCGATTTTTTGTCAGTGCAGATTTTTATTCTTTAGGTGAAACATCTCCCTTCTGCTTCAGTCATATATATATATATATTCCAAAACACTGTCATGCACAACAAAATTTACAAAGCTTCAGGTTACTAGTTTCGGCTTTTCAATTAAGTCATCATTAGACCTATTCAATATAAAGAGTCATACAAAAAACTTACACCTTCGTGTGGGATTAATCCTCAATCCCTTACAATATACATCATAAAAACTTGTGTTAAAGTACATAAAATTGTTTAAAGTTATTAGTGTAAAAGAAGTAGGAGGCACGCGGTGGTGCAGTTGGTTGAGGCTTTGTGCCACAAGTCGGAAGGTCGCGGTTTCGTTTCCCGATGGTGTCATTCGAATTTTTCTTTGACACAATCCTTTCGGCCGCACTATGGCCCTGGGGTCGACTCAGCCTAACATATATATTTCCTTTGGGGTAAAGCCGGCCGGTTCGTAGGGCTTCATGTGTCAATTATTTTGAAATCTGGGAGCGTCTACCTCCTGGAAACCTCAGGGCTTGTCCAGGCCTGTAAAGAGATTGCTAAAATAAAAATTATAGCCTTAAATAAAGATGGTAGACACTTCAGTCTTGTGCTTTCCAGTGCCGTGATAAAACAAGACCTAAGTGTGCCTTATGTATCAGTTATAAACTACCTACCATATTTATTTAAAACTATAGCTTTCATACTAAATCTATAATTTTACATAATTTTATGTAATTTAACACAAGTATTTATGAAGTAGCCGATCCCAGTAGCCGCGCGGTTTAAGGCGTGGGCCTGCGACCGCTCGCTTACTGGGATTGTGGGTTCGAATCCCGCCGAGGGTATGGATGTCTGTATCTTGTGGGTGTTGTGTTGTCAGGTAGAGGTCTCTGCGACGAGCTGGTCCCTCGTCCAGAGGAGTCCTACCGAGTGTGGTGTGTCTAAAGTGTGTGATTGTGAAGCCTCGAACAATGAGGCGGCCTGGGCCCCCAAGGGGCTGCCGAGCAATTGAAAACAAAACAAAAACAAATTTATGAAGTATGTATTAAGGGAATTAGATCTCAGTCCCATATGAATATATAATTTTTTGTATGGCTCTTGGTATTGAAAAGGTCTGATGATGGCTTACTTGAAAAGCCGAATCTAGTAACCTGAAGATTTGTTAATTTTGTTGTGCATGACGGTGTTTTGGATATATATATATATATATATATATATATATATATATATATATATATATATAGTACAGATTTTTTTACCTTCTGGTTGGATATATTTTATATATTTTCCTTTATATTTAAGTTTGTCTCCTGGCCTGTAAGATAATTTATGTCCTCCTTACTCTGCCGTCATGAAATTAACAGCATTAACTTGGACAAATACTTGCTTTAGGTCGTCCATCTTTAGTCCTGCCAGATTTTCTTAGACTTCGCTTGTGGCATATGCTAGAGCAAACTTAAAGATAAGTTGGAATAAAGCTATGTAACCGCCCACTTTAAAGTTCCCGGCTCCGGTTATTAATTTGCACATATCTCGTCTGTTTGCACGAGACTTATGGCAAGGAATATTTACAGGTGAGTGTCAAGTGGAATGACGAGCCGCATTTTCTATATTTAATTAATATTCACATTGCTTTGCGTTTTATGTTGTTTAATTAACAAAGCCCTTGTGTTTGTATCAGATTCAATAATTAAATAAGAATGATATTGACTAAAATGAATGCCGTTGTTTGTATTAATTTCAAAAGACGTAGAATAAATTCGGCGGCCAGGATTGAAACACGCACTACGGTATGTATACTGGTAATAATCATCCGAAATACAAAACACGCACTACGGTATGTATACTGGAATTAAACATCCGAGGTACAAAACTTTCACGGCCCTTCTGGAATGATTTCTTCTCCTCCTTTGCTAAGAAACAGATAGCCTAAGGCGGGGATTACACGGGGCTACTTTACACGCTACTCGCCAGCTAGAGAGCGAGCAGCGCGTAAATTAGCCACGCCTGTTACACGTGGGAATGAAAATGCTGGACTGTCAGCTACTTGCTCATTCGACATCTCAGAGTTGAACTGAAGAATTTTAGTGTTTTATCACAAGCTACTTACTAGCCGTATCAATTACACTGAGTGAGTTTACGAGCGGGATAATAAACTATCCAGCGAGTAGTGAGTAAAGGTGAAATGATTTCAAATTCACACGCTATGATTTACTAGCCAGCAAGTTTACTTGCTTTTGTAATTATAAAAGGCTAGTTGAGAAGCTGCTAAGGCACTCGCTGGCGATTAGCGTGTATAAAGTAGCCCCGTGTAATCCACGCCTAAGGCAAGCCTGTTTGAAGATATTCCTGAACAATAGAACCACGTACCTGTCACTACAAGAAGGAAGATACTCGTAATTTAAGCCTTTAATGGAAATGAGGCTTGTTAGATACTCGTTTTAATGAAATATAAGTATTGAGTGCGGGCAGGAATGAAAGGTTTGAACTGCGAACCGTCTGTGCACGTTCAAAATTTTGAATAGTACAAAATTGATTTAATTTACATGTTGTTATACAAACCGGATAACCGCCAAATCACCAGTTTATCGCCTCATCTTTGGAAGCTCTGTCCTAAGCTCGAACTACGGACGCTGGCCGGATACAGCTGCCCTTTGTTTTACTCCCTTGTGAAATGGCCACAATAGTAGGCTGTATCAAATCCCACGTCATGAAGCATATCATTCAACAAAGTATACATCTGAACATGATAACAATTTATTTCATCTTATGACCTAAGATAAATTGGAAATATATCATACCAAGATCTGCACTTTTCTGGGATATTAAGGACCGATAATTTGTCCTGAAACGTCGGTAAAGAATTACCACTTGACACTGCGTAACATCCCAGAAGAGCGCAGATCTCATCAACATCGTGGCGGAAGTCTGAGATCACGATATGATATCGACTTCTAAATTGAAACGCGCTCTGCAGCAACTATAGTTGTCCGGCTCCCCATGTCCTCCTTGTTTCTCTTTCATTTCCAGCCGAATCGACGTTTGCAATAGAAAGTTCAACAGTTAGTGACCTCGACCAACACCAAGAAACTGCCTGCATTATGGCATCCATACGTGGATAAAAACATCCCTGCATTACACCTCAACACCGTAAGGAATTTAAAAATTTGTTCACATGGAAAATTTATTAAATGAAAATCAGTCTTCATAGGAAAAATACTCTGACCCTTACAACAAAGGGCAGAGTTAAACATAAACAGAAGATGTTCAACGCGGATAAGGAAAGAAAATAGTAAGAATTTAACAAAAAAATAGCCTCTTAAATATTTGCTTCCTTTGGTTTCATTGTGACAGAAGAAAACTTCTGGTTTCCTGTTCAAGATTACCGAATTACAGGAAAAAGAGCTTAAAAAACACTGTTTAGATCTTCATTCGGCTTTAACTGTTTGTTCGGATGCAGGTAACGAAGGGTATTCTGTATGTAATGAAATAATTGTCCTTGGAATTTTTGCGAAGACACTTACAAACCCAAGCCACTAAATATTTTAAATTAATGATTAAATGAAATATGGAATACCTGTAGCCTAATGTACGAATTTCCTTAAAAAGTTTGTTAATATGTCATCTTTCGTCGCCGTTAGTGATAGCATTTCTCAAAACTTAAATTAATTATTGTTTATTTATAAGCATCTATGTCTCGAGAAAGATGGATTATTCAAGCTACTCTCCATTGAAAACACCATCGCTCGAAACCTCGATTTCTATAGTTTCATAAAAGTTTTGCAGGTGTTAAAACGAAAAGAAGTGAACTTTCTGTAGAGAATTCTGTAGTGCCAATTTTTTCACACTGTACGCGTTTTCTATGCAAGGTAATATAATTAATTTTTATTGATGAATTTGTTTATTAACACTGTTACGGGTCAGTTAAATGTAATAAGAAACCTTATGTAAATAATAGGGAGGGCTAGAGGGGGTGCCGATATGGCTAAGGGCGGAACTCCTGTCGACACATAAAAGGAGTGACATGAACTGGACTTAACTATCGTAAGATAAGATTCAGTGTCGGGTTTTCTCAACTGAAGGTAGCAGATAATTGGATGTCGTAGATCTGGGAAGTTTCATAACCAGCTACTTTAACTGGCCTTTTAGGGCCTTTGTTCGTAGAATAAGACGGATGTCAAACTTGTAACGTGTTCAGATCTGTAAGTGCTTCCGGACAAACTGTACAATAACAATAGAAAGTATTTCGAAGAAAATCTAGTGTTACAAGGAAAGTCAGCAAGCACTGTTTATACAACAGGACAAGATACGTACTTCAGACTTATGTAACCTTTTTATCTAAGTACTCGCTTAGTAAATTTAATACATACCAGGGCCAACAGTGAGGCAGCAGTTATTAGAAACTTTCCAAGGCATGTGCTGCTGATGCTCCATGTTCATACAAATATGGGCCGCTAATCCCTGACATTCCGCATATCTTTTCCATGGATCCGCGAAGTAGCAAGAAGTATTTTGATACACATATCATAATTTGTATACATACATGTATTTCTCACTATTTCGTATATATATATATATCGTATACATATACATATGCATAGCAGTGAGAAGTATTCAATTTTCTTAAAAATTGAACACAGGTTGCATCGAAATAGCAGGGTTAGCATAGTCGTAAAGTGACTAGGCTACAAGCTGGACGATCCAGTGTTTTTATCGCTGCAGTGGCAAGAGGTTTATCTCTTCTCCAAAACTTCCACACTGGCCCTGGGGCTCATACAACCTCCAATTGAGTGGGCACCGGGGGCTCTTTCCCCGGAGGTAAAATGAAGAGTGCGTGAGGTTGACCACTCACCTCCATACAATGCCGAGGTTAAGAAAGAGTGGAAATATACCTCCAAATATACCTCCAAATTTCCTCTATGACTTCATGGCGTGTATAGAGCGAGTTTTAACCTTCTTATACGTTATATAAAAATTTTTGTTACAGTACTTCTGAAATTTTAGAATTAAAAAAACTGCAAATTAATAAGTTATAAAATAATCTCGGAGATCTTAAGATCCAAGTCTCTCTGAAAAAATTTACACAAAATTTCCCATCACCTTTCTACAATTTCCAGCTGCCCAAGTCAGGTAAGATTTATTAATAGAACAGTGCGGTGGACGCACAGTAAAACAAGCAATCCAATAGGCGCCAAGTGACCAATTTCGATGCACGATAACATGAGTGCTGTTTTTGAATTCTCAGAATCCATATGTTCGTCATGCTGCTTGGGACGCATGCAAATTATAACAATACCGAGCTTATTAAATAACGTATGCACCAAAGTATCTGTAACGTATATCCCACAGAATATGTGAACAACCTACACATTTCCATGTATGTCGTATATTGCTTGAGTCAGATTTTGCTGCTGACGAAAGTATGAATTGAAGGTGAATATACTCGTAGACACAAGGGTTGAGTTTAAATACTGCGTCTGGTCCAAAAACATCAGCTACATTCGGTTTAAGCTTTCATTTTCCTTGGCAAGACGTTGTTGTGTGCGTTGCTTAAAGTGACATCTGTGAAGGAGGGAGGCACTTTCTTCCTCTTTCTTTTTTCTTTGTTGTGTTTTTTGCTAATTATTCGTAACTTGCTCGGGCAGCATGTAGCAGTATGTAGCAATGTATAGCAATGTGTAGCAGTGTGTAGCCGAGTACAGTAGTGGTTGTGTCGTCGTGGTGATGAATCTCACAATCCAGAGATTGAACTAAATACAGTCCACTTACATCAGCATTAAACACCTTCTACCACATACATTTTTGCAGCCGCAATTGTCACCAGAGAGTAAAAAAAGCAGTCTGCTGTGTAAATTACTTGTGTAACTTTTGTTCGGAATGTGCTGAAATCTTTTATGTCAGTGCGATTTAGATGTAGTCAATGAACATAGGTGCGGAGCTTCAAGTCCAAGTTTCAAATGTATAGACATGTCAAATTCTCTCCTAGAAAGAAACTGAAACTTATCTGACTTCATACGAATTGTGATTGTGGAATTCCCAAGCAAGAAGCGCCACTCTGAACACGTGTTTGTTATCCCTACTGATAAGTGGCTAAGGTGTGTGCTGTCTCGAAGAGCGCGGTCCAACAGATAAGAAAGGAAACAGGAAAGACAAAGTCAAAGACACTGTTCATTCATGACGCCGAGAAGGATAAAAACTAGCGACCTCTCCTACAAAAACTAGAAAACGATTGGAGAATACCTTTGACGTTGAATGAGAATAATGCAGCTAGAGAAGGGGATTGAAGTCATTAATACTGAAATGTAAAAGACCACAAATATAAATCCTACAGCGAGAATTACCAGCTGTGTAAAAGGCCACTACAAAAGGCAATCTGATGATAGACACAAATTTCTGGTAGACAAGAACAAATCTTATGCAATGCGGCAGATTCATTCCAACTAGGTCCATATTTTTAATATGGAGTGGTGATTTTTCAGACAGACTCGAAATACATTGATGCAATCCTCTTCCATTAATACATCTCTACTACACAATTACACAGCCTAGCTTTAAAAATAAAAAAAAAGTGTTAGTGGAAATATTTATCCTAGTTGTAGCATAATGCTTATTCTCCAATTCGGTTTATCCTAATTTAATTACCATCTTTTCTCAAGAGAGTGGAGAATTTACAGGGGTTTTCCATGTTTTATATCCTAGGCTTTTATTATTGTATAGTCTATTACAGCGCACGCATTTCTATAGGCGTCCTCTCATATTTATGATAATCCATTTTCTATTTCAATAACTACATTCTATGGAAAATCGTGTGATATTTACGTACATATGAGAAAGTTAATTCTGTATAGAATTACGTATTGCTTCAGTCAAAATGGGGAGCATTTTATTTTAATGCAACGTGGTAGGCACAAATGTAACAAATGCCAGTTGTTAGCCAAGCTATCTGAGCCACATCTGCTACTCTTTTATATTATTGAAGTGTATCAGAATCTGTGAACAACACATCTCTGTTCCACCCTTTGGACAACATGATGCTTCTTAATTAGTGCAGGAAGACTGACAAATTTAATATACTTAATATTATTTTCACCGTGCATGTATATTAACACTAGTAAACACTATACCAACACATGCACTTCCAAAGTGCATGTGTTGGTATAGTGTTTACTAGTGAAAAATTTAAGTTTAGTTGTATGATTCAAAAACTTGGAAGAGCCAAAATTTTTACGAGATGACTTTCAAATTCAATTAAGGAACTCCATTCGTGATAAAGTGGCACGCTGAATAATTGAAACAAAGAAAGTAAAATATCGCTTGCAAACTAGAATATGCCCAAGTTACTTATTTTCTGTTAAATTTTAGGCACGTTCGCAAAATTGTAAAAAACGACTTAGCTTCTTCATGTCTGTCTGTCCGCCTAGCCTTCCGTCCACATGGAAAAACTCGGCTCCCACAGGGTGGATTTTTTATTAAATTCGATATTTGAGTATTTTTTCGAAAATCTGTCGAGAAAGTTCAAGTTTCATTAAAATCTGACAAGAATAACGGTTACTTTACATGAAGACCTAGGTACATTTATGATTATATCTCGCTGAATTCTTCTTAGAATGAGAAATATTTCAGACAAAAGTTGTAGAGGAAATCGAAACAAACATTTTATGTTCAATACCTTTTTTTCCGGAAATCGTTCCGTTTATGAGATGATGTGGAAAAATGTAATGGAACCAAACATGCCACATGAAAATACAATATGGCGTATGCGCGTTGTATGCTGGATAACAAAATTGTTATTTGGATAAACAATTGTTTGTCAGTACAGAAATAATACTCTTGGAATAAACATCGGATACCGTAGCTGGTAATGAGCATTGGGGATCAAGGAAACATAATAGTAGACGGTGAAGAAATGAGGACAGTAACAAGCTACAGGTTTTTAGGGCTCTCATCACCAATGATGGCTATATCCACGACGAGATTAAGAGAAGAATAACTTTGGACAAAGCAGCAATGGTAAAATAGACAAAAAGTATGAAAGACTCAGGAGTTTCGAGCAACACAAAAGTTAAGTTAGTGCAATCAATAGTTTTCCCAGCAGTGCTGTATGGATGCGAAAGCTGGACGTTAATGAAGGCAGACAAAAGGATGCTAGATGCCTTCGAGCTATGGACGTGCAGAAGACTGCTCAGAATACCATGGACAGCAAGAAGGACGAATGCATCGGTGATTAAACAAATTAAGCTCAGGCACTCCCTAGAAACCTTAGCAGTAATAGGCAAATTGAAATATTTCGGACACATAATGAGCACGTGAGATTGACTGGAAACAGATTTGATGTTAGGATTGACAGACGGCAGTAGAAGAGGAAGACAGCGGACAAAACGGACAGACGAAATACGAAGAACCATGACGATGAACTGGCATGACACCATAAATGCCACGCAAAACAGAACGCAATAAAGGGACCTGATCTACAAGGCCGTGGAAAATAGGAAACGACAAAATGAAAAGGACTAACGGATAGCAAGACCCTGTACCTCTTGCTCAGAAAATGCAATGGGATCACCAGGGGTCGCTTGCGACCTGAAGGAACTACTACTACTACTACTATACTACTACTACTACTACTACTACTACTACTACTACTACCATAGCTGGGAGTCTCCACCCTACCAAAATAGAAGTTATTTGCAAGACAGATGTAGGGAGACAGAATTTTATATTTATATTTTATGTATTAACGTAATATATTTTAATATCATACATACAATTTAAACTGTAAACAATTATTGGTACTTTGTATAGTAATTACTGCGTTAAATAGTTGATGTACAGATTACCATTCATTGACATACTATAAGCTGCGCTTGTCTGTGAAAAGTGAATCTCTGATGATGGCTAAGTTGGATAGCCGAAATATGTAGGAGAAAAAGAATTGTTGTGCAGTGCTTGGTAATAAAAACTCATATTTTCTTACTAGCTGAGGAACGTTTAATTTCTCAAGAAAGACGCTGCTCCATGGAGTTAATTATTTAGTTATTTAGCCAGCCAGCCAGTCAGTCAGTCAGTTAGTGACGAATTGTAACTGTGATACAAGGCCTTTAATTAAATTATACTCGTTTGATATTAACGGTGGAAATCGACTGTGGAAAGGAAAGTAACTAATACTTCAGAGTAGACTGCTGCTTCCGTCATATATCCTGATTAGAGTGGTACCAGATTTATCTGAAGTACAAGACATCTCTATAATCACCCAAATCTCAAAATTTAAGGAAGTCCATACACACCATTATTTTTACACTATGCAGGACCTTATAAGCAATAAATCAGTCTGTGAAGTCACTAGCAACAAACTTAACAGCCCTGGTTCAATTTTTGGCATGATATTAACCTCTTTCATTCACCGTCCAGATTTATTAACCAATGCGTGCTGAATTAAAGCGCCACGATTGTGAAGCTGGCCAGCTATGAATGAAAGTGATAGTGATATGTTTCTGAAAGATGAGTAGGGAGGGTTTAAAAAAAGAGAGATTATGGCCTATTTAAAGTATATTTTCCATAATTAACCTGGAAAAATTAAAGCCATTAGAAATGTCGGTCAGGTTAGCCGGTAATCCTACTGGCATTCGAAACGTGTAGAAATTTGGAGGATTATCTGTACAAAATGTCCTCGGTGCATACTGAGAATTGAGTCACGTCTACTTCAGAACAAGCAACAAGACCTCACCGATGTGTGTTTTTTCTCCACCTCACAGTAGTAAAGTACTTTACCGTCGATTAGTGCAAGTCATGATAAAGGGAAACCCAGTCATCTAGGAATGACGTGAAACCCTCATGACTGAAAATTTCCTCAGCTACGACTAAGCCCTTTTCACTGGCCTGTTTTCGTCTGAAAGCTTCATTCATTCTAGCGTATTTGTATTTACACCTCCATGTAACGGCATTAAGATAACGTGCAGAACAATTATCATTCAAGGCTCAAGACGTAAAACCCCGCTCGCTTCGCAGAACCGAGACCAGTACTCACGCTTGAGATAGATATAAGCGCCGTTGAATTGACAAGATTAGTGACAGAAACATTTGCCATGGCAGCTACTACTTCAGTTCAAGTCAAAACAGGACTCTGCCTTGCCGTATGTGTCGCATATCTAGCAGTGACTTCTGGTACGTAGACATTTTAACAGTTTCTGCTTCAAACAACCGGGTTTAAAATTACTGATAAGTTTTATTAAGCGATAGCGGTCTGACAGCCACACTAAAAGCCGAATTATGGAATTAATTAAGATCCTTTTAGTTGTTTCAAGCCCAAAAGCCCTTGTTTGATTCGTTTATAATAGCTTTCATGGATTTGCTCTATAATTTATTCCAGGGTCAGAACAGGTTGATAATATCAAACACCAAGCATGGTCGTCAGAGTGATTTGTGAAGTATATAGGCGATAAGATGTCGACATTAAAAGCTAACTGCTCCTTCCACAAACTGTTTAATATCTCCGTGAGTGACTCAGCACCTTATCTGAAACACGTAACCTCGAAAATATCACATTTTATAAAACCTATTGCAATCAACACATACTGTTTTGGAAGTTATAATTTTAGTTCCTACCACAAGAGAAGTTTAGTAATTTACTGACTACCAAGTACATTTTCATTGAAAGGTGATGATTACGGTTTATGTCCGCTCTATTGCTGACTAAAATCCCACCCAGAAAATTGGACATGTTTTTAGAAGGCCTTATGGGGTGTCAGACTGTTGTGCCTTCCTCATCAACCGAATTCCGAAGTTCTGTTAATGGTTAGAAATTATTTTTATTCGGATGATCGTCGGTCATACAGTATGATCAGCGACGAGACAGCTCATGATGATGTTTCGTAATTATTACCAGTTATTATCAGTCTACGCATTCCTCACTAAATTTCACTCTCCCATCAGATTTATAATTTTCTCAGTCCTCCTCACCCCTCGAATATCTGGGACAGGACAACAATTTATGGTTTCTGGAAGAATTCTTAATTTTTTTACGGATATCTCTTGCACTAAGCTATCGACAGTCAGGCAGGCAGACTGTCTTAGTGAAAGTTATGAATGTTGTGCAATGTACGGTGCCTTAAACTAAAACACGATTTACTGGGGGGAAGTGGTTATATGTGCATGAGCACGTGGGTATATAATCCAATATAATTGTAACTTTACGCACTCCTAGGATCTCAGGCAGACATATGCTTATGAATATTTCAATTACGACAATAACTATTATTACAGTATAAACGGACTGTTTTAGGTGCCCCAAGATATGTTCCTGAAGCACCCACAGCACTCCTAACACGTCTACGAAGGTCGCAAGTTTCTGCAGATTTGCCAGGGAGCCTCAAGAGTTTATTAGACGGTCCACAAGAACTCCATAAAGAAAGTGATACTCTTGAAGATCTTCTGAAGGAGGGAGAGAAGTTCGAACCCCGTCCCAATGGTGGCAGCTTCAGTCCTGTTAGAAGCAAGGAAGATGGAAACCAGATTTCTTCATTGCCTGAGTAAGTTTAAGCTGTAACATTTTCACTCCGAGGAAATGGCAGCCAGAATCGCTTTTCTTTTCATTTCTTTCGTTTTATATTCGTTTTTATGACTGTTCAGACGGACATCTTTTATATTAGCTACGACTGCAATGTGTTAAACGATGTGTGGTCTCATTCCTACTTTAAGGGCTTTACACAAATATAAACGAGTTGGAAGTTATGAAAAAGTATCAGATTAACATCTGAAATTGGTTTGCGGCTTTGGAGAGATTAAATGATAGCGAGAACATAAATATGGCTTGGGAGAACATTGAAGAAAATGTCAAAATCTCAGCTAAAGACAGTGTAGGTCTGCACGAACGGAAGCAGCAGAAATCATAGTCTGATGAAGAACGTTCGCAATTTTTAAATCAAAGGAAGCAGGCTAAATTACAATTGTAACAGGAAACAAACCAAAGTCTTACAGATAATTTGAACAGTGTAACACGTGAAGCTAGTAGATATTTCAGGAACTAAAAGAAAGCTAAATTAATAAACTTGAGATAATCAGTAAGAACAAAATTATTAGAGGCTTCTATAAGGACATCAAAGAATTTATTACCAGTCTGGAACTAACACTGTAAAGACGAGAAGGGTGATCGACCTGCAGACGCCCACACAATTTTGTGTAGGTGGAGGAATCATTTCTTTTAGCTATTGAATGTGCGCGGGGTTAATAATGTTAGACAGACTGAAATACATACAGCAGAGCCACTAGTGCCTAAGCCTAGTGCCATTGAGTTTGTGATGGCCGTTAAAAATTAAAAAGACACAAATTACCAGGTATTATTATTGAAATTCCAGCAGAATTTATTAAAAAAGTGGTAGGACCATTCGTTCTGAGGTCCATTTAATTCTGAATATGGAGGAATTGCCTGAGATGTGGAAGGAGTCAATTTGTAAGAAGGGTAATACAACAGATTGTAGTAATTGCACAGACATATCACTTTATTAGCTCTATACAAAATTATATTCGACATCCTTTTGTCAAGGTTACCTCCAAATGCAGAGGAAATTATTGGGGCACATCAGTGTGGATTTCGACGTAACAGGTCAACTATTGATCATACACTCAGAATTCGTCAAATACTTGAGAAAAAATAAAAATGCAAGGAGGCAGTGCATCAGCTATTTGTAGACCTCAAGAAAGCCTATGATTCAGTTAGGAGGGAGGTTTCTTATAAATTCTTATTGAGTCTGGTATCGTTATGAAACTAGAAAGGGTAATAAAAATTTGTCCGGGTAGGCAAACGTTTGTCTGACATGTTTCCTAATAAGAAGATTTGAAAAAGGAGATCCTTTATAGCCATTGTTTTTCTACTTTGCTTTAGAATAAGCCATTAGTAGCGGAAGGGCTTGAAATTAAATGGCATAAACCAGCTGCTGGTTTATGCTAATGACGTTAATGTATTGGGTGGAAGCATGTATATAGCAGACGTTTGTACGGAGACTGGCCTGCATGCAGATGCTAAGGAAACTGAGTATATGGTTATGTCTCGAGACCAGAATGCAGGACAGAATCACAACATAAAGATATACAAGTATAATTAATCATTTGAAAGGGTGGAACAGTTCAAATATTTTGGAACAACCTTAACAAAACAAAATTCAATTCATGAAGATAAGAGCAGATTGAAATCAGGGAATGTTTGCGATCTTTCGGTGCAGAATCTTTGGTCTTCCAGTTTGCTATCCAAAAATATAGACTAAGATATACAGGACTATAATTTGGCCTGTTCTTTTGTATTGGTGTAAAACGTGGTCTCTCAGACTGAGGGAGGACATAGGCTGAGTGTTTTCGAGAACAGGGTGCCGATGAATATATTTGGGCCAAAGAGGAACGAGGTAACAAGATAGTGGAGAAGACAGTATAATGAGGATCTTCATGGTCTGTACTCCTCACCAAGTAGAATTACAGTGATAAAAAAGAAGAATGAGATGGGCGGGGAATGTGGCACGTATGGGTGACAGCTGAGGAGCATACAGGATTTTGGTGTGGAGATCTGATGGAAAGACACCACTTGGAAAAATTAGGCGCAAATGGAAGAATAATATTAAAAGGGGTCTTCAAAAAGTTGGATGGGGTCATTGACTCGGTTTGTTTGGCTAGAATAGAGACAGGTAGGGGGGGAGCGCTTGGGTATATAGTAATGAACCTTCGGGTTCCATAAGATGCGGGTAATTTCTTGACCGGCTGAGCACTTGTTAACTTCACTGGAAAGACTCTGCTCCATGGAATTAATTGTTTACTTAGTTACTTAGTTATCGTTTCAAAAGCTAAAATTATCTTTATGCCTGAGAAATATGTTATGAAAGCATATGTTTGTCGTGCAGGTAAAATCCCTTACATTCTCAACATAGAATTACATGAAAGTGAGTAACTTATTCCTTCTTCCGGCCTCTTTAATTCTGGGAAATATAACCCTCGCATGTGGATTGCAAATGTTGGTATTAGGAGTCGCAGTGAAATTTCTGGCTCATCAACGTTTTTGTGACGTGTGAGGTGTTGAATAACAGCTCTACTCGGACGTTAAGCCACGCTTCCATCTTCAGGGTCAGTCTCTCCAAGATGTGTCTTCTTGGACTGCTTCATTCTGAAGATGGCGGCACTACTTTTCTCCGAAACGTTGGTAACTCATATACACCGCAGCGAAAGCCTAAAGTTTTGTTTCTTTCTTCTTTAGCTTCCACCGGATTCCATCGCTGAGCAATAACTGTCCTACGTGTGTACCAGATTCCTTTCGTTGGAGCAACACGAGTTAGCCCTCAATGGAAAAAGAAATTGACGAGCAGCTGCTGTTTCCACCTGTTTGAAGTTTGGATTCAAGAGTTGCGAAAAGGATATGCATTTATACTTCATGTAGCCGAAATGCTATACATTGGAGCACAGGACTTTTATGGCCTTCATTTTCTACCACCATAATTTTTACTGCAACATCTTATTTAAATCACGCATTTTGTAATTTATTTTACCTATTTATTAATAAATTATTATCTCATATTACTATGTATATATTATGCATTACTAATTACAAGGTTTGGAAAGTTCTAAAAGCCATGAAATAATGGGTAAGTGAAATTGCGTCTTGGCGATACAGCATTAAATATCCTGGAAATAATTTATACGTTTTTGAGACGTAGTAATGATACAGGCTTCATTAAGGCGGTGAGTAGTATTGGTGTAGGGATAGGCAGTTATGTAAACAAACCCCCATCCCCGGGTCAATGACCTCCACGACCCAATAAGTATGCAATTGAATTTGATTGGTCTAATTATTATGTAAATTAAGTTGATTAATCTAATTAATGTGTAAATATAATGTAAATTAAATAGGTGAATAACCTGCCATACCGAACCTACCGCCTGAAAGCCCCATTTTGGACTGATATATAGATAGATAGCTTGATAGATAGACAGATAGACTGGTTTTTTCTTTTTTTCCCCTATGGCTCGACAGCCCTATATTGGCCTGGGCCACCTCATTTCGTCGAGGTTTCATGATCACACATATTTGAGACACACCACAGTCGGTAAGACTCCTCTGGACGAGGGACCAGCTCGTCGCAGAGACCTCTACCTGACAACACACAACACTCACAAGAGACAGACATCCATGCCGCCGGTGGGATTCAAACCCACGATCCTAGTAAGCGAGCGGCCGAAAACCCACGCCTTAGACCGCACGGGCACTGGGATCGGCAGATAGACTGTTAGATAGGTAGAAAACCAGATAGAAAGTTAGGTAGAGATGGATATGTAGTTAGATAGATATGTAGATGGATAGATAGAATGATGGGTAGATGAGTAGAAGGATAAATGAATAGATTGATAGATGGGTAGATAGTTAAATAGACAGTAGGAAACATAGATAGGTAGATAGGTAGTTTGGTATGAATGAAGGTAAGTAAATTGGTAGTTACATATGTAGGTAGGTAGATATGTAGATTTATACCAGCATATGTAGCTGCAATAACTTTCTCTAGGCAAAATAAGCAAACAGAAAGCTTAAGATTTGAACTTCGAGGATATAAGACTACCGGGTCACCAAGTATACATCAGTAGGTAAATAGGCAGCCTGAAATACCGACTCTATGTACCTAAAGCCCTCGTATGGGTTGGCGACATTACAGTAGTGACTGTTGATGCAAATCTGAATATCTCTCATTTTCCTACCTCAATTTGAGTACCTGAGTATATTATTCTTGATGATTTACTAGTAAAGAACGTGGAATTTGTTTTTCGTATATTCGGACTTCATAACTCATAAGGAGTTGAAACATCTTAACACAGAGCGTCACATTCTAAAGTCTCCATTTCTTTACGCACTAACAATCACACACACAAAGGTATGTAATTTTCTACCTGCATACGTAGTTCAAAACTTTATGCTATGCAAAACTACGACAATACGACAAGAAATTCGCACATGCCAGATTACAGGGCCACCAATAGGCATCAGTAGGCCAGTAGGTAAAAAAGTTGTCTGCCATACCGACTCTATTCACCTAAAGTTAGCGTGTTGGATGGTGACAACACAAAAGTGTAATTTATTTTCTAACTATAAGAACTTCACAATGCATAAGCAGTTCAAACATCATTACACGGAACGTCACTGCTATGGACTTCAATATCAGCACACACTCGCAGGTACGTACCTTGCTACCTTCATACGTAGCTGACATGCCTTATTGTAGGGAAGTAACGCGGACAGGAGACTTATGACATGAAATTCGTACGTGCCAGATTACAAGTTCCAGGTGTACAAGTTTGCATCAGTAGATAACTAGGTGTACAAGTATGCATCAGTAGATAACTAGGTGTACAAGTATGCATCAGTAGATAACTAGGTGTACAAGTATGCATCAGTAGATAACCAGGTGTACAAGTATGCATCAGTAGATAACTAGGTGTACAAGTATGCATCAGTAGATAACTAGGTGTACAAGTATGCATCAGTAGATAACTAGGCGTACAAGTATGCATCAGTAGATAACTAGGTGTACAAGTATGCATCAGTAGATAACTAGGTGTACAAGTATGCATCAGTAGATAACTAGGTGTACAAGTATGCATCAGTAGATATCTAGGTGTACAAGTATGCATCAGTAGATAACTAGGTGTACAAGTATGCATCAGTAGATAACCAGAAATCCTCCCATACCGACTATATATTACTAAATCCCCCAAATTGGATAGGGACACCACAGTAGTGACTGTTGATGCAAATCTGAATATTTCTAATTTCCTACCTTTAATTTGAATACCTGAGTACAGTATGGTGTTCTTGATTACTTACTAATACATTACATGAAAATTGTTTTTCACATTTTTGGAATTCACAACACACTAGGAGTTCAAACATCTTTGCATGGAGAGACACAGTCTGAAGTCTCCATTTCTTTATGCATTAACAGACAAACTCACAAAGGCACGCAGTTTATACCTGCATACGTAGTTGAAATAATTTAAGCTAGCAAAACTACGCAGAGAGTAGACTTATGACATGAAACTCGTACATGCCAGATTTCCTGGCCAACAAGTAGGCATCAGTAGGTAAATATGAAGCCTGCCATACCGACTCTATGATACTAAGGACTCCGAATTGAATGACGACACATCAGTAGTGACTTTTGAAGCCAATCTGAATATTTCTCACTTCCATACCGTCAATATGAGTACATGAGTATATTATTATTGATTATTTACTAATACATTACATGAATTTGTTTTCCACATATTCGGACTTCATTTTTTTTTGTTAGGCTTAGCTACTCTTTTTTTTGTAATATGTGTTTTATTGTTTTTGTAAGTTTGTGTGTTGTGTGTTGTTTTAAGTGTTGTGTGTCATTGTAGTACCACTGCCACCGGGTATAAACACAGTTGCAGTAATAAATAATATATATATATATAAGGAAGTCAAACATTTTTACACAGAGCGTCACACTCTAAAGTCCCGATTTCTTTACGCACTAACAAACGTACGTAGTTTATACCTGCATACATAGTTGAAATACGTCATGCTAGCAAAACTACGCAGACACAACACTTATGACATGATATTTTTACATGCCAGATTACCGGGTAAACAAGTAGGTATAAGTAGGTAAAGAGGTAGCCTGCCATACCGACTCTATTCTTAAATCCACCGTATTGGGTGGGGACACCACAGTAGTGACAGATCCCCTCCCTAGTTGTGGGCAATAAAAAATTAAAAGAGCCAAAAAGCATGGCCAATGCCTTCAATAATTACTTTCTAACAGTTGCTGAAAAACTAAATGTACAGAAATTTGAGAAAGGAGATGCCATCTCATTGTTAAAAGAGTCTTTTCCTGGAAACTTTCCCAGCATAAAAATAATCCCAATTACTGAAGCTGAGATTAAAAGTATAATACGTTCACTTAAACCTAAAAACTCTTCAGGTTATGATGAAATAAATAGTAAAATCTTAAAAACTTCTGAGTTCAGTCACCCATTAACCTTCATTTGTAATCATTCAATATATAAAGGTATCTTCCCTGATCGTCTCAAAATTGCAGTTGTAAAACCTCTGTATAAGAAAGGAGACAAAACTAATATAACAAATTACAGACCTATTTCGCTATTGACAGTTTTTTTAAAAGTATTTGAGAAAGCTCTGCACAGCAGATTAAGCCAACATCTACACACTAACAACATATTGGTCCCAGAACGGGCATGGTTTTAGGAAAGGTATGTCTACAGAAGAGGCTGCATTTAAACTAACTGATAGTGTTTAAATCTCTTAACCAAAAAATACATGTTGGAGGAATTTTCTGTGATCTAACGAAGGCCTTTGACTGTGTAAATCATGAAATGTTGTTATCTAAATTACATTTCTATGGCATTCAAGGAGTAATGGCAGATTGATTCAGATCCTATTTAACAAACAGACAACAGAAAGTCGAAATAAGATCTCCTAGTTCAACTCGAAAATTTTCCTCTGACTGGGGTACGATGAAACATGGAGTCCCCCAAGGGTCCATTCTAGGGCCCTTATTGTTCATAATTTATATCAATGACCTTCCACTGACAATAAATTCCTTGTCAGAACCAATATTATTTGCTGATGACACTAGTGTCATAATCTCTAACAGAAATTTTGAAGATTTTTGTACGATATCAAACTCAGTTCTCTCCAGTACGATTGAATGGTTCTCAGCAAACAAGTTAGTCCTAAATATAGAGAAAACAAATATAATGAAATTTGTAACAAATAATTCACCACAATGTTCATTGACTATTGGTTATAAAGATATGTACATAGAAGAAAAACTAAATTCAAAATTTCTTGGCTTACATCTGGATAACCACCTAAATTGGAAAGGTCATATTGATGAAATGATACCTAAATTAAGTGGAGCATGTTATGCAGTTAGGTCAGTGTTCCACATCAGCAGCATTAACACTCTCAAGTCAATTTATTTCGCATATTTTCACTCTATTGTACAATACGGAATAATTTTTTTGGGAAATTCGTCCAACAGCAGGAAGATATTTACATTACAAAAGAAAATCATCAGAATTATGGTTGATGCACATCCTAGAACTTCATGCAGAAGTCTATTTAAAAAACTAGAGATTTTGCCTGTTCCATGCCAATATATATTTTCATTAATGAACTTCCTCGTTGATAATCAAGAAAACTTTCAAACAAATTCATCAATACACAGTATTAATACAAGCAATAAGCACCATCTTCATAGACCAATTGCCAGCCTATCATGCTTTCAGAAAAGTGCATTCTATTCTAGTATCAGGATCTTCAATAGCTTACCATGTAATATCAAAAATCTTAAGAATGAAAAGGTACAATTTAAAGCAGCACTAAGAAGATACTTAAATGCACATTCCTTTTACTCTGTAGATGAATTTTTTATGAGTACTGTTAACCTATAATACTGACGTCTAAGACTGCACATAGAATGTTTAAAGCATTTTGCAATGTACATTTTTTATATGATTTTGTATGTTATGACTTATTCCACATCCTCTTGCCTTGTGACAAAATTATGGATCCATGGAATGTATATATGTATGTATGTATGTATGTATGTATGTATGTATGTAAATCTGAATATTTCTCATTTCCCTAACGTCAATTTGAGTACATTAGTATATTATTCTTGATTATTTACTATGAAGTACATGAAGTTTGTTTTCCACGTATACGGATTTCTCAACGCATAAGGAGTTCAAAGGTCTTTACACAGAGCGTCACACTCTTAAGTCACGATTTCTTTACACACTCACAAACTCGCTCACAAACGTACGTAGTTTTCTAACTGCATACGTAGTTGAAATACGTTACGCTAGCAAAACAACGCATACAGTAGTCTTATGACATGAAATTCGTACATGCCAGATTACCGGGCCAAAAGTAGGTATCAGTAGGTAAACAGGAAGCCTGCCATACCGATTCTGTGCTACTTAAGCCTCCGTATTTTATGGCGATAGATCAGAAGTGACTGTTGATACATACCTGTTGTGAAGTCCGAATATGTGAAAAACAAATATCACATTTTTATTAGTAAATAATCAAGAAATATGTAATCAGGTACTCAAACTGACAGTAGGGTAATGAGAAATATTCAGATTTACATCAACAGTGACTATTGTGGTTTCCCCATCCAATACGGGGGTTTTAGGAACAGAGTCGGTATGGCAGGCTTCCTGTTTCCCTATTAATGTCTACTTGTTGACCCGGTAATTTGGCATGTACGAATTTCATGTCATGAGCGTTCTGTCTGTGTTATTTTGCCTAGAATAAGGTATGTCATCTACGAATGGAGGTAGAGATGTGCATACTGTTTGTGTGTATTCATATTGAAATCCATAGTTAGTGACGTAATGTGTAATGATGTTTGCACTCATTCATTGTAAAGGTCGTGTACTTAGAAAAGAAATTTCACGTACTTTGGTGGTATTTCAGAATAGCATATTCAGGTTCTCAAAATGACGTTAGGGAAATGTGAGCTAATCAGATCTGCGTTATCAATCACTGTCGTGTTATCGTCATCCAACACGGAGATTTAAGGTGCATTGAGTCGGTATGGCAGACAGTTTTTTACCTACTGATGCCTACTTGGTGGCCCAGTAATCTGGCATGTACGAATTTCATGTAATGTTTGCTGTCTGCGTAGCTTTGCACAGCATAACGTTTTTCAAATACGTATGCAGATAGAAAACTACGCACTTTTGTGAGTGTGTAAAGAAATCGAGACTTGAGACTGTGACGCTCTGTGTAAAGACGTTTGAACTCCTTATGCGTTGTGTAATCTGAAAATAGGAAAAACAAATTTCACGCTCTTTATAAGTAAATCGTCAAGAATAGTATACTCAGGTACTCAAATTGAATGTACTAAAATGAGAGATATTTAGAATTTCATGAACTATCACTTTAGTTGTGTCGCTATTCAATACGGGAGCTTTCGGAAAATAGAGTCGGTATGGCAGGCTACCTGTTAACCTACTGATTCCTACTTCTTGACACGGTAATCTGTCATGTAAAGATATAATTTCATGAGCATTCTGTCTGTGATATTTTGCATAGAATAAAGTACATCACCTACTAATGGAGGTGGAGAAATACATACCAGTGTGTGTGTGTGTGCTCATACTGAAATCCATAGTCGTGACGTTCCGTGTAATGATGTTCGAACTCTTTATGTATTGTAAAGTTCGTATACATAGAAAAGAAGTTTCACTTACTTTGGTAGTAAATAATTAAGAATAATGTATTCAGGTTCTCTAAATGACGGTAGGGTAATGTGAGATAATCAGATCTGCGTTACCAATCACTCTTGTGGTGTCGCCATCTAACACGCGTATTTAAGTGCATTGAGTTGGTATGGCAGACAGCCTTTTTACCTACTGATGCCTCCTTGTTGGTCTGGTAATTTGGCATGTACGAATTTCATGTCATAAGTCTGCAGTCTGCGTAGGTTTGCATAGCATAACGTATTTCAACATCGTATGCATGTAGAAAACTACGTACATTTGTGTGTGTGTGAGTGTGTGTGTGACGCTCCTTGTAAAGATGTATGAACTCAATAGTTAGGTTAAGTTAGGTTAGGTTAGTTTAGGTTAGGTTAGGTTAAGTTAGGTTAGGTTATGTTAGGTTAACTTAGGTTATATTAGATTAGGTTAGGATTGGTTAGGTTGGTTAGTTTAGGTTAGGTTAGGTTCAATCAGGTTAGGTTAGGCTAGGTTAACAACACTTTTCACTATGCTTTTATGCACCACTATTTTTCAGTTTATAATTCAGTTTTCCCCTGTCAGTATCATTCCACCAATGCTCCATACGCATTCATTCATCTACCACCAACGCTGTATAATGTTTTTCTCCCAGTACTTCAGTTTTCCCCTGTCAGTATCATTCCACCAATGCTCCATACTCATTCATTCATCTACCACCAATGCTGTATAATGTTTTTCTCCCAGTACTTCAGTTTTCACCTGTCAGTATCATTCCACCAATGCTCCATACTAATTCATTCATCTACCACCAATGCTGTACAATGTTTTTCTCCCAGTACTTCAGTATTCCCCTGTCAGTATAATTCCTTCCATTGCTCCATACTCATTCATTCATCTGTCACTGATCCTGTATGATATGAACAATTGTTAGTGTTGTTAGATTAACACTCTCAAACTGTTTCAGTGCCAGAAACGTGGATTACCTGACTACTTGCAGATAGGGGGGTCGGAGGGCCTTGACACTACACACCTAACGGTTGCTAACTCCATCTGTGGGCTGAATTCTAAACCAGGTCAGTGCATTATAAATATCTATATATGTGCTCATGGGTGTACTTTAACAAACTTTATTGTACTCGGATGTGCATGGATTTTGGCCTGTGGAATTTTCAAACGGTAGGCTAGGGGTGAGTCCCTAGTGCAGCGACAGCGTCATGTTTGGTCTAGTCCTTCTCTCTGCCTCCTTAAGTACAGTTGACCTTGTCACACTGAAGTTCCAAGCACATAAACACCCATTCCTCGCCACTTCACCACACCCGGTACGTCCGTCTGCCAGCTCTGCTAAGTCCTCCAATGGCCAAAAACGAAGCAGCGTACTCTACAGTATGTTGTTCTAATCATGGGATTGCTTGCTGTAGAGTGGATGACATCATTGCTGCATAGTGGCTGATGACACCGCGCATTCTGCAGTGTTCTTTCATTCATACTCAGTCCCTCATTAAATTACTCTTTTACACTTGTTAGGACTTCTGGCTCCTTGATGATTTTGCTGTGAGAACTTGTAGTCATGCCAAATATGGCCTGTGTAACAATTTAAGAAATGCATTCAGTATCGTGTTTGGTAGGTTTACTAAAATTGTCAGCACTTTACAGTTTTGTAACTGAACAGCAGTAACTGATACTTTACATCTTCCTTTGTCTGGCCAAACATAGCAGTATATCTTTAATCTTAATTCACCGTGCATTTTCACTATTTAAAAAATAAATAAAACACCAACAAAATGCACAACTTTCAAGGCGCAGACTAGCTCCTTATATCACGATATTATCCAACGCGTTTCGGCTCTTTGCGAGCCATCATCAGGGATCCCTCACTCTAATAAAGTGCTTCACAAATGCAGCATCTGTTTGATTATTTAAAAATATGTACTATCTGGAGCATGAGTTAAAACCACACGAGTCATAAACAAAGTTAAAAAGATGATTTGTTAAATAACTTATTAAAACACTGTTCACTATGTCTATTGTGTAAAGGATGTTCGCACTTCTAAGGGGTTTCATGAGATCGCGCACTACACTGTATTGCTTGCGATGGATTTTTGTAGCATGGCGATAGACACACGCGCTGTATGTAGTGTTGTCGTTTGTTTACTTCACGTTGCAGTGCGGTCCTCCTGATGGTGTATTATATATAAATATAAAATTTGATATGAAGAAGAGGTGGTTCTGGTGCTGTAAATTCAAAGTTTATTACTTATTAAATGTGGAATAAATAGATAATAACAGATATTAAAGTAAATGAAATATAATAATAATAGTAATTAAAGGTATAAAATTATGAAATTAAGAAATTAATAATAAAGAATGACATACCAGTATATTGTGGGGTTGCGTCTTGAAGTGTATTCGGTGAGGGTGAACCGTGTTATGAGGAATTATTTCCCTGTCGGAGTTTGCGTAATGCTGGGGGGAGGCGGGGTAGGGGTGATGAGTTTAAAGAGGGGGTTCTCTTCTGTCGGCATCTGTTCCTTAACTAATATATTGTGTTTGTGATATAGGTATATGTAGTAATTCTCTATTATATTCATGTGGCTACCTTTATTGCATGGTTTTATTAATCTCATGCTATTTTGTATTGTGGAATATTCATGCTGATTATTTAAAATATGGAGGGCATAGGCTGATTTGGGGTCGTTGGTTTTGATGTACCTGTTGTGTTCAGAGAATCTAGTGGATAGGCCAGTCCGGTTTGTCCTATATAGTGCTTATTGCATGTGTTACATTTTAAACTATAAATACCACTCTTAGTATATTCATCATAATTCTGTGTGTGCGTTCTTAGGATGCTTTTTACTGTATTGGTTGCGCGGAATGCTATCTTTAGGTTTGTGTTCCTAAATATGTTTGTGACTTTTCTGATATTAGGACTATAGTATCCAAAGGTGACCCATATATTATTGTTTTGTGTTTGTATGTCAGTAGGATGTATTTTCTTGTTTTTGATTTGGGTGTTCAGTTGTTCTATTATAGGGGTAGGGTAACCGTTCTGTTTTGCAATATAGAAAATGGTATGCAATTCTTGGTCTTTTTGTTCCTGTGATAATGGTAAGGTATATAGCCTATTTAACATATGTCGATAAGCTGCTAACTTATGTTGTAACAGGTGGTTTGATTTGTAGTGTATTGTAGTGTCCGTTGCTGTAGGTTTTCGGAATATGTCGATAGAGAGAGTTCTCTTGTTCCGAGTTATTAATAAGTCCAAGAAGCTAATGGTATTGTTTTGTTCTTCTGTTGCTTTGAATTGCAGGCTTGGGTGTATATTGTTTAGGTAATGGTGAATTTCATTGTTGTTAGTGTATAGTGTGTCGTAAATTATTAGGATATCATCAACATATCTATTGTAAAAAAGAATTTTGTTATCATCTAGGATGTTCTTGGTTAGCAGTTGCTCATAGTATTGTAAAAATATTTCTGCTATCAAGCCAGAAATAGGTGAGCCCATGGCTACCCCTTTATATGGTTGAAAGAACTTGTTCCCGAATTGTAGATAGTTTTGCCTTAGTATAGTTTCCAGTAATGTGCTTGCTTGTGTTGTGGTATCCTTGTCAATCTTGTTTTTTGTGAGTTTGGTTTTCAAGATAGCGATGGTTTCATCTATGGGAATATTGACGTATAGGTCTTTTATGTCGAAAGTGATCATTCTAGATGATTCTGTAATACTGAGATTTATGAGGTCATTAGCTAATTGTACTGAATTGTTGGTTACGTAAAGGTTTTGCAGGGATAGCTGATTTGTGAGCCATTTATTAAAGAATTTTGCAATTTTGTAAGATGGTGCTTGAATATTGTTGACTATCGGTCTTATGGGTTCGTTTTCTTTGTGAATTTTAAGTAGTACATTAAGTGTGGGAGGTTTCGGCTTTATTTCCATAAGATATTTCCTGTGTTTCTTGTCAATTATTTTGTTACATATTTGTAGTGTTTGTTGCAATTGTTTTTGGTACCTGTTTGTGGGGTCTTTAGGGATTTGTGTGAAATTATTTTCGTTGAGGAAGTTTTCTGTTTTTTGTGTAAGTGTTTCATTTGTTTATAATAACAATTGTTTTTCCTTTATCAGCTTTTGTGATGGTGAGGTTGTTGGTTCTGAGTTTTTCTTTTATTTGTTTTATGACGTAATGTTGTCTCTTGTGTAGTGTGTTAGTAGGGGTGTTTCGTTGTATCTGTTTGATCTTATTACAAGCAAGAAATCTGTATATGTGTTGATCTTTCTCTGGTAGTTTTCTGATAGCATTCTCTGTATCCATTATTAGGTTTTGTAAGTAGTTTTTTGTAGGTTTTTCAAGGGCGTAATTGAGTCCTAGTTTTAGTAAATGTTCTTCCTCTTTGTTGAATTTTACGTCAGACATATTTTGGATACGTGTATGGAAATTGATGTTAGTATTTGTGTTTTTGTTTCTTTGTTGTTTCGTAAGTTGTGTTTTTTTGTGTCGTAGGTGATCCAGTTTTTTGTTAAGTTTATTGTACAGTATGTCATTCATGATTTGAAATTTTTGATGCTCTGACCTTTCTATCAAGAACCACATCTCCTTCCAGTAATTAGCGCAGTCCAGGTGTGTGTTATATAGTAGTTGGTTTAACGTTTGTTTCTTCTTATACAGAAATTTGAGTTCGGTATTAATTCTGCGTTTGATTGCAACGTTTTTGGTTCTATGACTCCTTTCATTGTTTCCACTTATTTTTATGTCAACATAGGAAGGTGTGAGTTGTTCGGACCTGCATATCTTATTAAACCAGATTGCCGCATTTGATTTTAGTAATTTTGTTTTGATGTTCTTGTATCGATGCACTAATTCTGCCTGTTTGGCATTCACAATCTTAAATCTTAATTCACCGTGCATTTTCACTATTTAAAAAATAAATAAAACACCAACAAAATGCACAACTTTCAAGGCGCAGACTAGCTCCTTATATCACGATATTATCCAACGCGTTTCGGCTCTTTGCGAGCCATCATCAGGGATCCCTCACTCTAATAAAGTGCTTCACAAACGCAGCATCTGTTTGATTATTTAAAAATATGTACTATCTGGAGCATGAGTTAAAACCACACGAGTCATAAACAAAGTTAAAAAGATGATTTGTTAAATAACTTATTAAAACACTGTTCACTATGTCTATTGTGTAAAGGATGTTCGCACTTCTAAGGGGTTTCATGAGATCGCGCACTACACTGTATTGCTTGCGATGGATTTTTGTAGCATGGCGATAGACACACGCGCTGTATGTAGTGTTGTCGTTTGTTTACTTCACGTTTCAGTGCGGTCCTCCTGATGGTGTATTATATATAAATATAAAATTTGATATGAAGAAGAGGTGGTTCTGGTGCTGTAAATTCAAAGTTTATTACTTATTAAAGGTGGAATAAATAGATAATAACAGATATTAAAGTAAATGAAATATAATAATAATAGTAATTAAAGGTATAAAATTATGAAATTAAGAAATTAATAATAAAGAATGACATACCAGTATATTGTGGGGTTGCGTCTTGAAGTGTATTCGGTGAGGGTGAACCGTGTTATGAGGAATTATTTCCCTGTCGGAGTTTGCGTAATGCTGGGGGGAGGCGGGGTAGGGGTGATGAGTTTAAAGAGGGGGTTCTCTTCTGTCGGCATCTGTTCCTTAACTAATATATTGTGTTTGTGATATAGGTATATGTAGTAATTCTCTATTATATTCATGTGGCTACCTTTATTGCATCGCTATCTTGAAAACCAAACTCACAAAAAACAAGATTGACAAGGATACCACAACACAAGCAAGCACATTACTGGAAACTATACTAAGGCAAAACTATCTACAATTCGGGAACAAGTTCTTTCAACCATATAAAGGGGTAGCCATGGGCTCACCTATTTCTGGCTTGATAGCAGAAATATTTTTACAATACTATGAGCAACTGCTAACCAAGAACATCCTAGATGATAACAAAATTCTTTTTTACAATAGATATGTTGATGATATCCTAATAATTTACGACACACTATACACTAACAACAATGAAATTCACCATTACCTAAACAATATACACCCAAGCCTGCAATTCAAAGCAACAGAAGAACAAAACAATACCATTAGCTTCTTGGACTTATTAATAACTCGGAACAAGAGAACTCTCTCTATCGACATATTCCGAAAACCTACAGCAACGGACACTACAATACACTACAAATCAAACCACCTGTTACAACATAAGTTAGCAGCTTATCGACATATGTTAAATAGGCTATATACCTTACCATTATCACAGGAACAAAAAGACCAAGAATTGCATACCATTTTCTATATTGCAAAACAGAACGGTTACCCTACCCCTATAATAGAACAACTGAACACCCAAATCAAAAACAAGAAAATACATCCTACTGACATACAAACACAAAACAATAATATATGGGTCACCTTTGGATACTATAGTCCTAATATCAGAAAAGTCACAAACATATTTAGGAACACAAACCTAAAGATAGCATTCCGCGCAACCAATACAGTAAAAAGCATCCTAAGAACGCACACACAGAATTATGATGAATATACTAAGAGTGGTATTTATAGTTTAAAATGTAACACATGCAATAAGCACTATATAGGACAAACCGGACTGGCCTATCCACTAGATTCTCTGAACACAACAGGTACATCAAAACCAACGACCCCAAATCAGCCTATGCCCTCCATATTTTAAATAATCAGCATGAATATTCCACAATACAAAATAGCATGAGATTAATAAAACCATGCAATAAAGGTAGCCACATGAATATAATAGAGAATTACTACATATACCTATATCACAAACACAATATATTAGTTAAGGAACAGATGCCGACAGAAGAGAACCCCCTCTTTAAACTCATCACCCCTACCCCGCCTCCCCCCAGCATTACGCAAACTCCGACAGGGAAATAATTCCTCATAACACGGTTCACCCTCACCGAATACACTTCAAGACGCAACCCCACAATATACTGGTATGTCATTCTTTATTATTAATTTCTTAATTTCATAATTTTATACCTTTAATTACTATTATTATTATATTTCATTTACTTTAATATCTGTTATTATCTATTTATTCCACATTTAATAAGTAATAAACTTTGAATTTACAGCACCAGAACCACCTCTTCTTCATATCAAATTTTATATTTATATATAATACACCATCAGGAGGACCGCACTGCAACGTGAAGTAAACAAACGACAACACTACATACAGCGCGTGTGTCTATCGCCATGCTACAAAAATCCATCGCAAGCAATACAGTGTAGTGCGCGATCTCATGAAACCCCTTAGAAGTGCGAACATCCTTTACACAATAGACATAGTGAACAGTGTTTTAATAAGTTATTTAACAAATCATCTTTTTAACTTTGTTTATGACTCGTGTGGTTTTAACTCATGCTCCAGATAGTACATATTTTTAAATAATCAAACAGATGCTGCATTTGTGAAGCACTTTATTAGAGTGAGGGATCCCTGATGATGGCTCGCAAAGAGCCGAAACGCGTTGGATAATATCGTGATATAAGGAGCTAGTCTGCGCCTTGAAAGTTGTGCATTTTGTTGGTGTTTTATTTATTTTTTAAATAGCAGTATATATTATTATGAGTTGTAATGTGCCTGCATGTACCCCCTGGTTACTCTTTTCCATGGTGTGGGATCTACCATCACCACACAATTACAGGGTTTTTCTCAGGTTGGTTCACTGGATTAGTGTCCATAGACTGCAACCTTGTACTTTTTCCCAAGTTCAAAAATTACCTCATTGAATTTGGCTCTTTTTGTATGGAAACACATTGGTGACTTGTTGTTACATTTACTGAGCTGGGGCTAACAGGTCTGCAATTGTCAGATTTTTACAGTGGCTGTTGATAAAGTGATGCTCTGTTGTGGTTAAGTGTTCCTGCATTTTGGAGGAACGTCTTGTCTACGTCTTCAGGGTGAGTGAATTTGATGCTGAAGTGATATGGATGAAGAATTTTGTCACTTATGTAGGACAGTTTGACTGTGTATGGCCAATCACAGCTATGTAAGGCAGGAAGGGAGGATAGGATTGCCCTGAGCTGATGGGAGTACATGTTTCCAACAGTGGCCACTTTTTCAGGTTTCATCAGGAGATTACATGGACAGTGACTGTAGTCTGATTCCTGTGTGCAGTTAAGCTGCACTGGGTGTGATAGCACTTGGATAGGTAAACAGTGAGACTGCCTTGTTTCCCCTTTTCTTATGATGGCAAGACTATTGTGCTGATGGAGAAGGCTTGCTGCCGTCTTTCTTTTAGAGGCTTTGTTGACCTACACAGGGAGAATATGTGCTCCCAATTCATGTTGTTGACGTGCAGATTGATCTGTATTGCTTCCTTTTAGTCAGTCCATGCATCAGATAATTGCAGCTTGTGAGGTAACTGCTTACTAATCATTGTGTACTCCACATTTCATCTTTCTGAGATATTGTGTAGATCAGTCCCCAGTTCTCTAGTTCAGTTGCATTCAACCTTTTTTGTTCGCATACCCCCACATATAATTTCTCTTCAACTTTGTACCCCCAAATTTGTTGGTGCATAATTCAAGTTATACATAGTCTATAATCTGCATCTAAAATAAGTTAAATAAATTACGTCCAAAATAATGTATTGAATAATAAGTTTTAAATAAAAAAGGAGAATGAAGCTATTAAATAACATATATTATTGCCTATTACATAAAAATTAATAAAGGAACAAAAGTATTTTAGCAAAGCAAAATTATATGCACTGTGTGGAATAAAATGAAACTAGCCGCCCAGATAAGAATCGCATAAAGGAGAGAGAGAGAGAGAGAGAGAGAGAGAGAGAGAGAGAGAGAGAGAGAGAGAGAGAGAGAGAGAGAGAGAGTGAAAAGAAATTGGCGCTCCCAAATCTCATGTCCTTACGTCTGGGTCTCTTGTGGCTAACCCTAAATCTCTCTCTGATTATTCAGTGTTTATCATGAAGTAATATATTTATTTTTTTAAATATTACGTACCCCCTAAGATGTCTTCGCGCACCCCAGGTTGAATACCACTGCTCTAGTTGCAGGAGATTCAAAAGTGACAATTCAGTTTAACAGAAGTTAAATACAAATAAGTGAACCAGGTTGAGATGGCCCATACTAGGTTCTATTCTGAGAGCAGGCACTCCTGGGATTTAAAGGTAACTAGGGTTTGGCATATCAATGCAATGCAAATGAGAGGGTGAGTAGTTACTGATATTTGAAAGGATGACAATTGCCTTTGTCTGCGTTGTCAAGTAGCTCAAGATATAGACAAAGACACAGTGTCGCTTACTAGAAGACCTTTGTAGATTTAGTTCTCTCAGTTTTGCTGTGTGCTGTAGTAAGATTCATGAACCTAAGGAATTTTTATTACAGGCCGCAGCTGAGTGGCACGGGACCCGTTCTGTGGAGGCTGAAACATACTAGCGGGAGAGACTTGTTTGTTACCAGCTTGGCTCAGTTTGATAACCGCACAGTAACCCTGGCAACTGCGGCAGAGTCATAAGTTGTGAGATAGTGAGATGAAATGGGAGTACAGGAGGTTAGATGGGACAAGGGCAGCACTGAACTAGCACAGGGTTATACTGTTTATATGGAAAACTGAATGAAAAGCATCATGTTAAAGATTTTATTTAACATAAGAGACAGACATTGACATTCAAGAGGGGAGAGTTTGTGTCATGTAGAGTGCTCAGAGATCGTTGGTTGATACTGTGCTGAATGTGCATGTCCCAATTGAGGATAAAGTGACGACTGGAACTACAGTTTGTGTCATGTAGAGTGCTAAGAGATCGCTGGTGTGATACTGTGCTGAATGTGCATGTCCAAATTGAGGATAAAAGTGACGACTGAAACTACAGTTTGTGTGAGGAATTAAAGCAGATATTTGATCAGTTCCCTAAGTACACTGCAGAAATTCTGTCAGGAGATTTCAGTGTGAAATTAGGGAGAGGAGATATTTTCAAACCTTCAGCTGGTGATGAAAGTGTACTTGAAAATGGAAATGATAATGGTGTTAGGGTAGTAAACTTTGCCACATACAAAAAAAAAAAAAGTTGCCAAATCACAGTGTTCCCAATTCAAACATTCATGAGTACAGTTGCACCTCTTGTGATAGGAAATTTGCAATTATATTGATCACTATCTGGCGGTTCCAAAAGTTAGGGAGATGCTATCAGTAAGTAGGCTAAATGAGCAATGCAAAAGTCTTCTATGGAGAGATTCAATCACAGAAATGTAAATGAGGTGAAAGTTAAATAAGACAGCAGGGCATGTGGCATGCATGTAGGACTTTAATGGGCAAACTGAGGAAGAGTGACTGTGTGCAAGACCTAGGAGTAGATGGGAGGATAATGTTAAAATTGGTCTTAAAGGAATAGAATGGGAAGTCATGGAATGGATTAATGTGGCTCAGGATAGGGTCCAGGGGTGGGCTGTTGTGAACACGGTAATGAAAATTCAGGTTCTGTAAAGTACAGGGATGTTCTTGACTAGCTGAGGTACTGTTAGCTTCTCAAGAAGGACTCTGCTTCATAGAGTCAGTCAGTCAGTCCAGTCAGTCAGTCAGTTAGTGAATGAGTGAGCCAGAAGATTCACAGTGTGGATTCAGTACTGCCTGTCAGCAGAATGTGGGTAATCTTAATTTATTAATTTGCTTTTACTGTCTTTCACTGGAATGAATTTTCATTGAATTGAATATCATTTGCGAGTTCACAAACGTTCATGATCCGAAGATTTACTGCAGTCATTTTTACAAGCTGCGTCACGGCAGTAAAGTGCCTTTTTTGTATCGTTTTGTATTCGTGGTATGAAACAACTACGACATGGAGACAGCTATTTGAGATGTTCATTTCCTTCCACAGGCCTTACAATGTCAGCATGTTATTGTAAAGTTGTGAGGTGTGTTTGGTAACGTAACCTTTGTATTGTGACTCATAACTCAAACACATTAAAACTTACGCATGCTAATCCAGTGGTTCGCAACCATTTTGAGTATGATGATTGCCCACATATTGACAGTTGTACTTACAGGCTCCTAATAATTGAGGAATACATACTAACAAACCCCTATTATAATCTGAGAATGGCTGTAGATGAATTCACCATTTTGTTAATCACAATAATATTAACAGAAAATACTGCAAGAAACCAAGCAATGGCCGGAGTGCTAGACTTGCTGTGAAGTTACGTGAATTCTCAGGACACTTGGAATAATATTTCGGCCCTTTCAGAATAACCATGCACACCCCTCCCCCGAGGTCTAAAGCCCACAGGTCAGGAACTACTGCTCTAATCCTTCAGGGCCCTAACAAGGCATGCTATAAATGCATATTTTTCCGTCCCATGCTGCTGAACCTCTGAACATTTTATTTATTTGAGAACAATGAACAGTTCAATATTTACATGTACAACGTTATGTTAAAATGAGTTCAGCTAGCAGTAAAATGTTTGGAGGTTACAGAAACAGAAACCAGATGTGCCTATGTTTGAACCTAATTACCCTACTTTTTATTGATGGCTGGTGTAAAATTGCACACATGCCCTTCCTATATAGCTGTAGTATTCCAAGGAAAGACTCGCCACTGATCTTGTTACCGTATTAAGTTTGTCAGTAGCTCACTGCCTACTGGCACTTTTTCAGCAGCTTGTGTTTTCACTGGAGCTGATACAGCTGCCTAACTTCATGGCCTGCCATGTGATGTCATTCAGCTTCAACAGCATCACCATTTCCCAGTGGACCTGCCCTCACAGTGTGCGCAGGCACGTTCACTTGTGCATGTACACACATCAGCTACAGTTACTGCTGTTTCGTATTGTATTAGTTATTGCTATAAGCATGCCTCATATTTACAACTGACTCTTTTGATATCAGTGATAATTATTGCATGCAAATAGCAGTGCTGAATTTTACTTTTGTTGGTTTTATAGCAGAGTTTCTGAACTAGGTACACATGTTCCCACAGGTGGTACATCTACCTCATAAAGTATACATGAGATACATGTATTTCATACATTGTTACGTACATTGTCATGTATGTTGTTAAATACACATACCAGTGAGAATGACATAACAACTTCTTAAGAACTTTATTTTATAAAACTTCTTCTATTTATGAAATACAGTGAATTAATTTTGTAAAAGTCTGTATCTTTTTGCATTCATAATGCAAAATCACATGCAATTTGAGATAAACATTCACCACTAGAAAGAGGTACAGAAAATTTCACTTTCAGAACATGGGGTGTGTCAACTGAAATCTGTTCAGAAACCCTGTCTTAAACTATCCTGTGGACAAGACTTAAAAATTTACATTTCTACATGACAGGTTACTTAAAAATCACCATGTATTTAGTTCTGTATAATCTACAAAACTTCTTTTGCATCAGAAATGCAAAATTTGTAACTGGAGGAGGGCAGAATAAGGACTTTTAAATTCTGTGCTTATTTAGGCTTTGGTTCATTATGTTATACCTTTTCAGACACCCTCAAACATAAATAATGTTTTAACATTGCTTTTATTACTGTATTATGGATATTTACTTCCCTTTAAATTTTCTTAACAGCTGTAGAAAGAATGAACATTTACAACAGAACACACAACAAAGAACCTAGCTGCAGCTGTCCTTTAAACATCCCCAAATGTAACTCTGATGCTCATTTCAACAAATGAAATTCAAAATACAATAAATTCTTGTAAGTAGAAGAAAATTATGTGTGTATGATGACATATCAAAAAAAAATTACTCAAAAGCTACACAGGCTACTGTTTATTGCTCCTGCATGTTACCTGTGAAATTAGTCACTGGCAGTGGGGGACCATGTGGGTTACAGTGTTTGTAGTACATAAGAATGTAATTGTAATTAATAACCTGATAATAAAATCAGTCACTTTAATTATACTGTTTGTGGATTCAGCTTGCATACTGACAAGCTCCCGAACACCCACTGAACTGCTGTACACTGAACCTTTCCCATCATTTTTATGTTTATCCTGATCCAACCAGTTGCAATATAGGCTGATTAATGCAAAATAAACTCCTGCCATATGTTCCTATGTGTGAATTGCTAGAAATGATGATGAAGACTGTAAAGAGCAAAGATTGCCACCAGTCAGCACATGATGATAAGGAGGTAGCACACCTGTAAATTCCATATACGGTGGCTACAAATTAGAATACCATTTTAAGGGCCTGCAACCTTCTATCGAGAATGTACACAGAAAACTTCTGTACTACAAAGCAGTCTCCGAATATTCAAGTTTTCCCACATGTGGAAGTTCATAGTACTTCTGCTAGTGACTTATTATCAGACAAACAGTAACACAGTAATATAAGAGGCATTCAGAAAGTAATGCTTTGTTTTTTATTTTATGCTCTTTATGAGTTGGACATTTGAAAACTTCACAGAACATTGCTGCAGTGTTACAGAAAGCACAGTTAACTTTCAATGTAGGATCCATCTTTGTCAACATTCTTCTTCCACCCTTGAGCAACAGCATGTATTCCCTCCCAGTACAAGTTGCTATCCTCCTGGCATTCTGCAGTGCGTATTTTTCCTTGCAGGCTTCTTCTTCTTCTTCTTCTTTTTTTTTTCAAAGGACCGAACAGGTGATAACCTATTGTTGTGACGTCAGGACTGTAGGGTCAATGCAGCAAAACTGTCCATCCAAAAATTGTGATGGCCTCTGTTATGCGTCCATTTAGGATGGGAAAATTGTTATTCTTGAGAACTTCTTGCCAAGCAGGACAACAGTGAACTCCAGCTGCTTTAGTGACACACACAGAAGTCTGAATCATCGCCTTTATGGAGGAATTCTCACAAGAAAAATTTCTGAAGTATTACCCCTCCATGAAAATGCTAGGCTGGACAAAAGTGTGAAGTCGGTGTAGCGACTCACTATGGGCTGGAAGGTCCACGGTTCAAACCCTGGTGGGGGAATGAGATACATTGTTCTCCATACATGTCCAAACCAGCCCTGAGGTCCACTGATCCTCCTGTATGATGGAAACCAGGGCTCTTTCATGGGTGTAAAGTATCTAGCACTTGGCATTGACCACCACCTCCATATAGTACTGAGGTTAAGAATGAGTAGAGCTGTGTCTGTACTGCCGCAGTAATATTTGCTGATGACATTAGTGTAATAAGGAGGAGGATAAATCTAAGGGTGACAACGCAGAGAATGAGACTAAGGGCAACAAGGAAGTGAATAAAACTAAGGGAAAGAGGCACAGGATAAGACTAAAGGTGACAAGGTAGTTTTGTTATATCTTTTTACTTTCTTGTACCATTTGAGTAAATAAAAGGAACTGTAAAACCGGAATGATGCAAAGCACCATTGTATTAAATACTGTGTTGGTAAAGGATATAATTTGGTACTTGTAATTCAATTTTCCCAGCATGAAGCATCCATACTATTGTCATTTATACTTCTAGATTCTTTACATAAGGTTTTCAAAGAGGTGAAGAAACATAATGTGGTCTAGGTTAGGTTACCATGTGGTCTAGGTAGCGGTATTTCAGAGGAATATACTGCTTGCATCTTCAGGAGGCTGTCTGAAGACGGAGATAGTGTGTTTCCTTGGGAACATTATCCATACCAGATTATTTGGTGTTGGTGTGCAAGGACACAATTTCAGTGCTTTTTGGATTGAAAATGAGGTCATTAAATGGAGGGAGGATGGGATTTGGTATGGAATAGTAGTTTATTTCTACAGAAATAAAATTTTTTGTAGCCCTTAACACAAGTGTATACCTGTGTATACTGCACTTTCTGACAACATTGGTGGCCATCTTTGGGGTGAATAAATTATTAAGGACATATAGCATAATTAAAGTTATAATAACAATATACATTTGAATTTCATGTTAGCTAAGAGTCTGACTTCTGACTCCCTTTAGAACTCTGTTCTAAACATATTGCCTTCTGTTAAAATTGTATGTATGCTGTATGAGTTGTTGTTATGGGATATTGTATTGTTTATGTAGAGGACTTGTGGAATTAAATATAATTGTCCAAGTCCAACACATAAACAGTAACAAATATAATAATTCCTACAAGTTAATGATGAATGTACACTCCTCATGAAAACAACTGTCTGTATAGAATACTGCAATATAAGGGAAATGAGATCTCAATTTCTCATGTGAAATGAAATGCAAATTTATATATAATGATGTGATGTAAAGTCCTCTACTTGTTATAAGTGTGTAGTGTACGCAGAATTGACGTTTTGTTAACGACTAGAATAAATATTTTTTTCTGTAGAAGTACAGGCATCATAGTAGACTGTATTATCGAATGTGATGGGGGGGGGGGGGGGGGGGTGTCTCATACGCATAGCTCTCCGAGGTACGGTAGAGGGCGGTTTGACAAAATTATACCCACAGATTATCTAGTATGATTCTACCTACATCACATGAATGGTTGGCAGCACAGTCGCGTTTAAACGGGCTAGCATTTACTTATTTGTTTATTTACTTATTTACTTACTGATCTTAACTGTGATATTTTACAGTGTACCTTGGAGCGACGAACTTTGTCAGAAGGTTATTATTTAGAACATGGGTCAGTAGTTCCGCCTGTCTGCAGTGTATGGCGCTCACATGATCGCAATTGTTTCGCCTGTTTCCCGTGCGTGGCGCTATCATGTGTACCCGGACATCTGCCAAGAAATCACTGTTCGCAGTTGACTACAGAAACAACCGTTCGTCGTGCTGGTTACTGCTAGCGTCACATCACGACACGTTGTCACTGTGATATGTGAGTGCGTGTGTATGTGCGCGTGTGCGTTAGAGGAATTGATTCACATTGTACTTTTATTCTCATTTTTCACTTGCCTCTTCTTCGACCACGTATAAGCCACGTGGAACGTGTGCACCTTCACTACCAGCGAATTATGCGTGTTGTTCAGAGGTTGCCAACGTTACTGCCTAACATCGATGTTCCAGCGAATAAGGCTGCATTTGCCATGGAGTTTTTCTGGGCAACAGATTAATTATTTGGAGTCCAGGATGGTGTTATTTGAACTCGTGTTGGATTTGCAGGGGGTACAACAGAAAATCCTACCTATCACAGTATGTAAGTGGAATAAATGCATTTGTGAATGAACTTGTATATGACGGTGGTGTTAGATAGTATCGTTAACTGTCACATTTGGTGACACTGACAGAAATGTATGTGAAGTTCCACACACACTACGCGAATCTTGCATGATTTTCTGTAATAGAAGATTGGTATGTGTGGCATTTTCGTATTGACATGGATCCTACAGAAATAGGATGGCAGGGTGTGGATTGTTTTTAGCTGACTTGGGGTAGAAACAAGTGGCAGTCTGTTGTGAGAATGGCATTGAACCCCTGGGTACCAAAAATTATGGGGAATTTCTTGACTAGCTGAGGGACTAGTAGCTTCACAGAAATGTCGCTTTTCCATTGCTTAGGTTGTACCGGAGGATCAGGATTTTTTGAACAGCCAGTAAAAGACATGTGTTCTGTGATTCAGTTAATTGGAGTTGTAAAATCGTTGCGAGCCTAACGCGCATCTTTATGAGTTTTTTTAGTATTATTTAAACAATGATTTGGTGTAATTATACCACTGAGTGGTATACATTTGTGCTGCTTTGGAACTTGAAGAGAAAAGGATTAGGTTAGAATCTGATGTATATGGTCAGATTACGTCGTACTGAAGTGTGACGTTCAATTTACTCCCAGTAAGATAGAATGAAGGTTGTTGCATTAGTACTATGAGGAATACAGTAAGCAGGGATGTATGCTATGTGTGTATGCTGGTGGATGGATGCGACTGTTCCTGAACCATATGGTACCTTCATCTTTCTTCTGCCCCGAAGATGGAGGCAGCACATTCTTCCTGAGTGTCGGTACCTCTCTATGAAGGTGCATGGTTTTTGGGTTTTCCATACACATAATGGATATTGGGAATATTACATCAAATACATGTTTTGACATGCTGTGGGTAGTAACGACTACATTAGTTTAAAAATTTTTCATTTCTGCTTTGTCTACTTAGGTCATATGACTTATTGTAACATCATGGAGAAGTGTTTCAGTAGCAGTTTTTCCATTTCCACATATGACCGAAAAGAAAAAGTGAATATCTTTCGCATTTAGTGTCGTTAGGGCATAACAGGGAAGTTCAATTTATTCATGATGACCAGGACCACGGATAAGAGCTACAGAGGCTCGATATTTTGACAAAATTACAAAACCTTGGGCACTGATGTAGTTTAGCCCGACCACTGTGTATCCATTGTTTTGTGACGAAGTTTACGTACTCTCAGGGGCGTGGAGCGTTGTGACCGCGCCCCCATCTTCCTCCAATTTGGATCGCTCATTTCAAACTTTCATTTTCTATACAAGCAGGCATTGCATGGCCACTCGAGACTGCCTTACGTTAGGGTGTAGGTTATGTCTCTGTTACATCGGTCTGTGTACTAACAACACGGCCACTGGAGACAGGGGGTAGGCTATGTCTCTGTTACAGTCGCCGCGACATTTGAACCTCGTCCTCCTCACTCCACTAACCGTTCTCGGTCTCTGTAACTACATGGCCACTTGAGACAAACTTAGGTTAGGGTGTAGGCTATGTCTCTGTTACAGTCGCCACGATATTTGAACCTCGTCCTCCTTACTCCACTAACCGTTCTCGGTCTCTGTAACTACATGGCCACTCGAGACAAACTTAGGTTAGGGTGTAGGCTATGTCTCTGTTACAGTCGCCAAGATATAAGTTTTAAAACTTTCGCGGCGACATGATTCAATATAGTCTTCTCGGGCGCACAGCAGACTTCTATCCAAGTACGACATCAGAACCATACACGTCCCAGCAAAGAAAACCTGCCACATGTCAGACCAGTGAAGGATGACCCTGGTTTAAAGATACCCGGTGTATACGGCATCCCACGTGAATGCGGAAAGACGTATATTGGCCAGACAAAAAGAACGATCGAGACGAGGCGAAAAGAGCACATACGGCACCTTAGACTGGGGCAACCAGAAAAATCAGCAGTTGCTCAACATGCCCTGGAAACAGGCCACAAGATAGAACTCAACAACACCTGCAGACTAGCCAGGACAAAAGGATACATGGACCGCATAATAAAAGAAGCCATTGAAATAAAATTACATCCGGACAACATCAACAAGGATGGCGGTTTCATACTCAGCAGAGCCTGGCAGCCTGCAATACTTCAGATAAGGACCTCGCAGCGAGGCGTGGGAGCCCGCCCACCAACTTAACTATTTGTGGGTACTACAAAACCGGTCTGATTCTCCCTGCCGCGGCAGGTAGAAAAACACGGGACAGACGAGTTGTATGTTAAATCAGTTTTGCCTGAGGATGGGGACGGAGCTAGTCCCCGAAACGTTGTATTCAAACGAATTGACGCGGCTGTGCGCCCGAGAAGACTATATTGAGTCGCCAAGATATTTGAACCTTGTCCTCCTCACTCCACTAACCGTTCTCGGTCTCTGTAACTACATGGCCACTCGAGATAAACTTAGGTTAGGGTGTAGGCTATGTCTCTGTTACAGTAGGCGGGAAATTTTAACCTCGGACTGGCGCCCATACAAACACTATAGAGGCAACCTGGAAACATGTTAAGGTTTTCCTCAACGCATACAACCGTCAGACAAACTACATCTATTGTCTTGCCGAATATATGTTCGCATCTTTTTGCCGCGCACGTGACATTGATCCTTTCAAGATGTTCCTTCACTTCGTCACAGATGCGTACTGGTCGCTCCGGCCTGCGCACGCAGCCCCGCGCCCTCCGGCCATCAAAAATATACGTAACATTGCTCCACCTCTTTCCGTTTCCCCTTCCTCACACGATCTACTACACGCGCTCTGCCTGCCTCCTACTGAAAATTTCGTGTTGTGGTAGGGCTGAACTACATGAGAGCCAAAATTTGTGTTTTAACATATACGTAACTATACACATTTCATATTTCAAATAATGGGCAAATTATCAGTTGGACATATCGAACACATGGGGAGAACTATATTATCGGTGTATATTTCCTATATATACACTCGATAATGCTAGTGTCGGAGAATTGAGGGGCATGACTGTAATCCGTGATGAAGCAGCGTAGATCATCTGCGGCCTCTGATGCATAGCAGCCACATTTGTCGGCTCCGTTTTCTAATTTGGGGTGTGTTGGTGTGTGAGGCAGTAACGTGGAAGTGATTTTAAGTGTGTTATAATTTAAAAATTGAGCTCACCAAGTCCTGTGATATGTACGAAGGAAATTTGAACGAATAGTGATATATATTCTGCAGGTAAGGGGGAAGTGGCACAGCACCCACATGAATGTTCGTTGTTGAAGTCTTGTCATGTGTAGGGAAAGAAACACCGCAGCCCTGAGTCGACAGGTTACGTAATGAAAACATGATGCCGCGGGATGGGACCGTAATCAGTGCGTTTACTGTGCTTTGTGGTACTTCACGGTAGCTGTAAGAGAACAAAATTTTGGGACCGATTTGACCCAAGTGCTATCACCACGTTTGTACTGATGGCTCTGTCGGGCTTTGACCGGACTTCGTAACGTGATAGTGTTTGTGCCCCTGCCGAAATGCCAGTGTGGAAGACCAGCTTGTTGGTTGACCATGGCTTTTTTCTGAATGTATTTACGTATATGCACTAGGGATATGTGAAGGCTTAAGAGTGGCGTGACTCGTAATGAATTTGTCTGAATACCGTCAAAAGGCAAGGTTGTTTAATTTGAAGCTAGTTTTTGCTCTTAGTTACACTAGTAAATGGACTGGTAACTCAGTTTACAATTTAAAAAAAATATCTCATGGGGTCTGCCCTGTTTACCTTTCTAAGTTAACCAGCGTGCTTTAAATATGGGCACTCCAGAATAACTACGAAAGTTGGCACCTGATGTAATCTGAC